>JADRCD010155096.1:0-18248 GCA_019843815.1 Montemys delectorum | reverse complement strand
GCAACGAGCGTCCTGGTCAAGAGCAGTGAGCTAGTATTTTATCCCACAATTTTACTTTTGCTGGCTTAAGATTCTCAACTTTCAATTTTAAAAGATCTTCTCTAACAGTTTAAGAAAATAAGTCCTGTGCATGTGGTGGCTCAAGTGGTACGGTGCTCTGCTGTTGTTCTGAGGTAAGGTCTTAGGTAGCCCAAGCTGGCCTTGAATTCACCTAATAGCCGAGGAGGATCTTCAACTTCTCACCTTCCTGTACCCACCCCCAAGAGTTAAGATGTTGGGCATGTACCACCACACCCAACTTCTCAATTTTTTTGTGGAGAGTGCTATTTGAAAAATTGATACACTTGGGCTTTTCCCCAAAAGTACATGTGAGCATACACTGTTTTCTTTGTAACTGATGGGACACACAACATCCTAAAAAGCCAAAATCTTCCATTTTAACCATTAAGTTGTGGCCTCTCCCAGAACAAGTCTTGGCTCTGCTCCCTGGCAAGCAAGGACAAGTCTCCTTTGGTGGTGAGGCTGGGGCAGTTAGAATGCCCACTGTTCCCTGCAGAGAATGCGAGGTCCACGCCCAGCTCCCATGTCAGGACACTCACAACCTGTAGTATCCTGTCAGGGGCTCTAAGACTCCACAAGCACTATATGCATGTGCACATAGACAGACAGACAGATAGACAGACACATATGAATGTACACACACATACATACACAGAGAGTGGCACGGGTGGGGAATGCTTGCTTAACTGGTTTCCTTTTCTCATCTTTCCAGAAAATAACCTCCAAGGAGCACATCTGTCGGCTGAGCCTCACTCTGTGTCCATCCAGCTGGATGGCCAGGGTCTGGTCAGATAACCTACTTCTCTGGCTCAGTTTCCTTGTGTTGAGTGACTGGATAAAAGCACCGAGTGCATGTCCCAGACCCAAGAACAGCATCTGGGATAAAGTCAACTAACTATGGGCTCTGTGAGGTCAGTGGCTTCACCTCTCTTCCTCACAGATACCCGTGCAAGCCTGGAACAGTCCGAGATTGTGCGTGAAGGAGGAGACCGATATCATCACCAGTTAAGCTTGGATAGTTAAACTTGGAATTGTCTCCTTTCTCCTTTCAGACTCCCTCTAAAAAAAGACAAATGAAAATTTAAATGTTCTTACATTGTATACACAAGTCTTCCCCTGAGGCCGCCAGCATCAAAATGATGATAAACTAGACTTGCATTGAGTCATAGCGCCACCTAGTGCTCACAGCAGCTAACTGCTGAGAACTCAGGAAATGTCCTTGGTGAACAGGGAGGCAGGTGGGCACAAAAATGTAAAATGAGGGGAAAACTGTCTTCATTAAAAGAAAGGTAACTACAAGGAAAATCAGCTATATGCAGCTTCAGACATTAGCTCACACGCATACATATGTACCACACTAGAGAAAACTTACTTCAGAGTGTCCTAAAGTTCTACTTCCTAAAGAGTCATTCCGTGACTATAAACTGGTGCACAGCATTCCCCTTGTATCCATGGCTTCTCTTTCTAAGGTTTTATAACTGCTAGCCATGGCCAGCCATATCCAGAATTAACAATGCATAACTTTTAAATCACAAGCTATTCTAAGGAGCATTCTCATAACCATTCTGCCAGGGCTGTGGTTCATGGCCAGAGCACCCATGCCATATACACTGCCCACTCAGTCAGTATCTTTTTAGTGACTACCTCAGTTTTCACATCTACTGGCTCCTGAACGGCTTGAATTTAAGTAGTGCATACCCAGTAGCCCATAATGCCATAACACCCAGCTTGTTCAGCTCCTGCACATTATCATGGAACATTGTTAGCATCATCTGAATCCTTATTGGTAGTACCATCTGAAATCTCAAAAAGGGAGAGTTCAAGATGACATCAGGAGAGAGGAAAACCACAGCTGAATAGCTTTAACTACAGCAACTAGTTGTTCTCTGTTATTGTTGTAAACTTCGCTGTAGGTACATGCTGAGGCAGGAAGACCACAAGTTCAAGGCCAGCCTGGGCAACTTTGCAAGACTTTGCTTCAGATTCAAATTTTAAAATTGGGAGGTGGGCATGGTGGTACATGTAATCCCAGCAGGAGGATCAGGAGTTCAAGGTCATCCTCAGCTATGTAGTGAGCTTCAGGCAAGCCCGCGGTACACAAGACCTTCACAAACAAACAGAATGTAGCTTGGTGGAACAGTCTTGGCTCAGAATTTCTTAAGTCTCCAGTACTGCACAACGCCAGGTTTGATGGTTCATAGTTATAATTCTAGCACTTGGGAGGCTGAGGCAGGAGGATTGTCATAAGTTCAAGTTTAAGGTCAGCCTAGGCTACATAATGAATTCTAGACTAGCCCATGTTTGTCTCAAAAATACCAATTAAAATTTATAAATAGCAAATAAATTTAAAAATGGTTTAATTGTTGAAACATTAGGCTGACTGTACTAAGAATGGCATGAGAAAATGTCTCTTATTAAAATTAGTATCTCTATAACTGAAGGAAGGCCTTTACTTCAGCAAAATGTAGTGGGATAAACATTTTCAAGATTTCTATCAATTACATAATAATTTTTGGTGGTTCTGAAACAGCAAAAGACCATAAAGATTAGGGCTTATAGCATAAAGAAATGATTTTACCTCCATCCTTTCAGACATGACTAAGTTGATAGTAATATATACCAGTGTCTTAGGGTTTCATCGCTGGAAAGAGACACCATGACCAAGGTAACGCTTATGAAGAAAACATTTAGTTGGGGCTGGCTTACAGTTTCAGATGTATTAGTCCATTATCATCATGATGGGAAGCATGGCAGTGTGCAGGCAGACCTGATGCTAGAGGAGGAGCCCAGAGTTCTCCATATTGAACCAAAGACAGCCAGGAGAGGAACCTGGATCACACTGGTCAGATTTAAGCATATATGTGGGACCTCAAAGCCCCGCCTCCACAGTAACACTTCCTTTAACAAGGCCCTCTTCCAATAAGGCCATATCTCCTAATAGTACCACTTCCCATGGGCTAAGCATATTGAAGCTACCACAACCAGCTTCAATTTGAGGAGTCCAAACAGAAATTTGATTGGTAAAATATTCAATCCCATTCATTTTTCACTTGAGGATGCTAATAAAAGTCAGAGAGTTTGATTTTCATTCATTTTCACTACAGGTGAGACTTGATGTGCATCTCATTATATAGCCACCAAATGGTGACAGAAAGATATCTGCCACTTCCTGCCCTTTGGCCGAGAGCAGACTGGAAAGTTTCCTGGAACTGTACAGGCATGAAGGAGAGGAGTGTGTATGGGGAGGCCAGGAGGGAGAGGAAGGTGATGCCAGAGGCAGGCAGACCTCTCCTCCTGCGTGGACCCTAGCAAAGGAGGAGACAGGGCCTGAGTCGGCATCCACTAGTAAAGATGGCAGAAACCTCTTTATTTGGAGATTGCTTGCAAGTATGGGGAGGAGTAAGATCAATATCATACTAGCCCTTTGATATTACGCTCTTTATTAATTCGACTCCTCACATGCACTCTCAACAGTAGCTTTCTCCATAGCACGGAGGGAGCGCCCTTCCTCCCAAGCCCTAGTCCCAGGAGAGGTTGTTACAGTAGGCTACTTTCAGACTGCCTCCCACTGATCCTGCCTTATGGCATTTGTCCCATGTCATTTGCCCTTCAGTAATCTGCTGACCTTGAGCACGGGCTGGACCTCAGCAATAGCTTGGAGTGAAAAGATTATGGCTAAAGTGATGCTTTGTCTCCTTCCAAATTGCGTCGTGAAAAACTGTAGCTTGTACTTTGCTGATAGTCTCTAGCTCTTCTCATATAGCTCCTGATGAAACAATTGAAGAGGCCCCCATTGTCGTCCCTGGCCAACTCCATAATTGAGACCCTCTCTCTATCAGCTCTCAAGGAACAAAATCCTAACAGCAATTATATGCACATGGAAGCAGACCATGCTCATCGGAGCCTTCAGACAAGACTGAAGAGATCTTAGTCTAGACTCTTAGAAGAGACAAGGCTAGGTTGAGATCTCAGCTACAGTACCATCAAAGACCTTCAAGGAGAGTTGCAGCTAAGCCATGCCATTGAAATCAAGATAACAAACGTGTGTGCTTTCAAACCACCAAAAGCATTCTGGATCAAGAGGTTGAACTGAGTTGTTAAAGCTCTTCAAACTCACCAGAGAGACTGTAGCTAGTGAGCGAGGGTGTTGCACTTGGGCCTGGACTCAACTTCTGCACTTGATACAAGTGACACTTCTTTTGTAAGATTAGGTCCTTTTCATGTCAGCAGCACGGCCACTGTCTCCTACCCAGGGGCTGCATGCTGTACCTTCCTGAGGGCATCTGAGCAAGTCTCATACCTCCATCTTTAGCATAAAGCCCAAGAGCACGTATAGTTTCCAACACAAACCTCTTGACAGTATTATTTAATTTTATACTGTTTTCTATTTATTGTTTGCCATTTGACATGGAAACACATCAGTAATTTAACAAGCACTGCTGTACCAATGCACATTGGACAGACGTCAGTCCTAGCTGAGAATGTAAGATTAATTCTAATCCAGGCAGGGTTCAGGGGCTTCCTTAGTTCAGCCACCTTTCGAGGGGTATCAACAGCACAAACGTATGAAGTTAAATGTTAAAAAAATGACATTTTAGGGACTAGAAGCTTACAAGTCTGTCCTCTATCTTTGATTTGGGATGAGCAAGCACTGCAACAGGAAGCTGGGGGCACACACCTGAAATGTTGGCACTGCAACAGGAAGCTGGGGGCACACACCTGAAATGTTGGCACATGGGAACCAGACTCAGCATGGTCATGAATTTGAGGGCAGCCTGGCTTATACCGCAAGAGCCTGTCTCAGGACAGCACAAACCGAAGCTGCCAGGCCAGGAAGCACAGAACTAGAACTAACACTTGGCAGGCAGGTAGAGACATGGAAGGCCTGGAGTTTAAGACTGCCCTTGGCACATACCAAATCCAAGGCCAGACTGAGCTATGGGAGGCCCAGCCTTAAAAGTCAAAACAAACCGGCTTTCACGGGAGTCCTAGTTACAAGTTCTCACGCGTTTTCACGTGCTTTGCTGATGGAGCAAGGATGATGCAGGGGGCCATGAAAGGGAAACAATGATCAGGCAAAACTCACTCTGCAGGCAAGAGCCACAGAGCCAGAGACAAGGCCAGCCCTTCGTCAGGACCTAGGCTTGGGCATGTAGGGATAGAAAGAGTGCATGCTTGTGTAAGCAGATAAGCTGAGAGGAAAAGTTAATTATTACAATAAGATTGATTTGCTCTATTAAGCTATCTTTATTATCTCAACCTATCCTTATCCTCCCCTGCTCTAAATTACTATTAATTCTCAATATGTCATATAATTTTTCCACATTGACTTTAAATTGTTTTTTAAATACTAAAGTAATATATGCTTGTTACGAGAGAGTAAGAACTAAACACACGACCTCAGAATTAAAGGCTGAAGGAGGCCAGTCTGCAGGAGAGGGAGCCTTCCTCCTGTGGTCCCGCTAACAAATCAAGAACAGGGGCAGAGCCATCCGAATGCCATTGACTGGGTGACTTGATGCCTCCCTCCGCGCTTTCCTCAGCTCCCCAGTCACTTCCATTCTGGAGAGAACTCTTTCCTTGCTTTCTAAGAACTCACAGAGATCCACTTGCTGGCTTCCGTGTGCTAGGATTAAAGGAGTGCACCACTAGAGCCTGGCCTGAGCCTTTCCTTATTTGTAGAAATGTAGAACTTACCACACAGAATTGTAATTATAAAACTATAGTGACTACAGGGAAATAGCCTTCAAGAACATGCATAGATAGCTGTGTAAATGATTCTAGAACATGGATGAAACCTCCAACCATGAAAAGGTACAGCAAGAGAGAGCTGTGCTTGCAACTGGGTGTGGTGGTGTTTGTCTACAAGCCCAGCACTAAAGAAGGACAGGAGAGAGGAGTATGATAAATTTAAGGCCAGCTTGATCTATAAAGTGAATTCCAGGCCTACTTGACACCAAATTAAACAAACAAACAAACAAAACTCCAAAAGGCATTTTGCAGATCTGTGTGTCACTCCATGCCTGGACAGTGGCTCCGTCCTCCAGGCCAGTTTCCCTGACACAGTCAGAAAGCTAGTCCAGGCTGGCAGTGAGGAATGCAAGCACATATGTATATGAGGGGAAGCTTTCACCAAACTGTATAACTCACTAAAATGCTAAATATTCTCTATATAAAGTGCCATGAAGGTAGTACATAAGAAGCATTCAGTAAAGTAATGACTGTAATTACAAACAATTCAAATAGAGAAAACAATTCAAATTTAATCCCATCCCCCTTTCCCCCCCCAAAATCCAACTATGGCTTATATTTTGGTTCTTGCAAATATCCTCCTGTTTAAAAAAATGTCGTGTGTGTGTGTGTGTGTGTGTGTGTGTGTGTGCGTGTGTGTGTGTGTGTGTGTGTATTTGGGGTGGGGTGGGGATGTTGGGGCATAGTTTAGTGGTAGAACCCTTGCATTTATGAGGCCCTGGGTTGAAACTCTGATAAACACGCACACACACGCACATGCACACGCACATGCGCACGCGCGCGCACACACACACACACACACACACACACACCCGTGCACGCACTCACGAGTTCACAACCTTCTGTAACTCCAGTTCCTGGGGATCTGCTGCCCTCTTCTGACCTCCTCAGGTACCGGAGGATGCATGTGGTATATACACATTCATACAAGCAAAAGTTCATATACACAAATCAATCTTAATAAACAACCACCTATGATTGTATTCAAATATACTATAGATAAAACATTTTATTGGCAACTACACTGCTTATTAACATATTATCACACAATTTTAACTCTTAGTCACAATCTTGATTTATTCTTACTGTTTTCCTCGAACTCACTGAAAAGTCTTGAGAGCATTTTCTACTTAAAAACAAACAAACAAACACCCTCTTTAGTGCCAGAATAGTGTCAGACACAAGAAAAGAGTTTTAAAACTTACTTTTAAAAGCACACTCATGTACTGACTAGATGAAGGGGAGGTGTTGTAGGTCTCAAGAAATCCCAATTCCCTCCTCATAAGAACTCCAGGAAAGGGCGAGCCGCACCACTGAGTTCCCTCACTGCCAGTAAATAGAAGCATTCCCTTTGACACGCCAGAGTAAGGCAGCGGCAGGCTTCAGGTCACGCACTTGCTGCCAAGCCCGCCAGCCTGAGCATCACCTCTGCCACCACAGGATGGAGAGAGCTGCTGCATGCAAACTGTCCTCTGACTTCCACACGTGAGCCACGGCATAAGATCACATGCACATACCCACTGGATTATTAGCCCCATGGAGGAAGCAACAGGGTCAACAGGCCAGACCCCCTGGAGCTCCTGGGAACTGGACCACCAACCAAAGAATATACATGGAGTGACCCATGCTGGCCACATATGTGGCAGAGGATGGCCTTGTTGGATATCAGTGAGAGGAGAGGCCCTTGGGCCTGAGGGTGTTCAATGCCCCAGTGTAGGGCAGGGCAGGAGGATGGGAGTGGGTGGGTGGGTGGGTGGGTGGGTGGGTGGGGGAGCACCCTCATAGAAGCAGGGAGAGGGGGAAGGGATAGGGGGTTTCTAAAGAGGAGACCTGGAAATGGGAAAACATTTGAAAGAAAATATCCAATAAAAAAAAGATGTAAAAATGGATTATTATTTACTCAACATTTGAATCTTTAGATATTATATTTCCTTAATTTCCAAAACTTAAAGAAACCACCAAAGACTATTGCAGACTGGAATTAGCAAATGTTTGTCTTTTTATTTTATCTCACTTTTATTTTAGACTTTGTCTTACTATGCAGCCCTGGCTGCCTGGAGCTAGCATATAAATCAGACAAGCTTTCAACTTAGAGTTACCTGCCTGCTTTAGTCTCTCAGATTCTGAGATGACAGGCATACACCACTACATTCAGCTTAGGCACCTCTTTATCTGAGTAATTATTACTAAAAGAATAATAGAAGTATACTTCGTAATAACTCATGTCTTAGTACAAAGGCCAAACAAAGTTCTAGTTTGGGTTCAAGTTTTTTGTGCTAAGCTGGCTAGCTGAACCGACACAAACTGGCCCCAGCTGTGTAGATGTTTAGATTTCAGTGTAGGCTGATAACCTGTGCTCTCTCTGTGCTTGTGCACACCCTTCCATCTGTACCCTCTCTAGATTGTATCTACTCCTTATACAACGTCAATGGTAGTTATACCATACTGTTTAGGAAATGACAAGAGCGCATGTATTTAGCACAGATACAAATCCCCCGCCAAAAGATCGTCTTTTGATTTTGAAACCTAGTCTCATGCAGTCCCAGCTAGCTTCAAGTCACCATTAGCTGAAGATGGCTAAGCTTCTAGTTCTCCTTGCTACATCCTCCAAGGCTGGGAGTACAGGCGCCACACACCGCCATGCCATGCACGTCAGGCAAACACTACCAAGGGAGCCCCAGCCGCAGCTCTGAGCACCTCTGACCGTCAGATGCATAGTTAACATGTTGATATGGAACTGGACATGAAGGGAAAAGCAGGCTTAGAAACAGAATAAATGGAGTCACTTGTTGACAGTTGCCATTATTGAGGTGTAGCACAGTACTTAGAGATCTACCACAGATATCAAAACTCTGAACTACTAACTGGTATGTGAAAGTTAATAAAATGTCAATTAGGAGTTTGAAATTATTTTGTGCTTATTGGTACAAATATAGTAGGACTCATAATTTTTAAGCATCAGTAAAATATTTTAAATATTTTAAATCTGTTTTCTAATACATATGCAAAAAAGTTTTTTAAAAGCCTCAAAAACTTACATCAGGCTGGGTGTGGTGGGACAGGTGTGTAATATCAGCACTTGGAGGCCGAGGCAGAAACCCAAGCAGGAGGTTCAAAAACGTAAGGCCCTCCTCATTGACACAGGGGATTTGGGGTGGGAATGTAGAGATTATACGACTGTCTCAGAAAAAAGAATCTCAAAATGTTAGTTCAGATACCCAATCAGGTAAATCCTTAAAGTCACTGTATAATTTAGTGAGTTTATTACAATGTAAGAAATTAGTCCAGTGAAATGTAACAGTTTAAGCAAGTAAATACTGAATATGGGAATCATAAAAATACCTCTTTTATACTGCTTAAACACAATGGTTCTAACAATAACTTTTACATAATAACTTTAAAAGGGGGATCCACAGACTTTAGAGTATGCATGAGTGACAAGCAAATGGAAAATCATTGTGAATGAGCTCAGTGGAGTTATACAATCCGGGCTCGATTCTCAAAAGACAATTGAGGTCCCTTTTCTTGTGTGGTAAACAACTTGCTGTCTGGCTTGTAATGCAATACCATATTTTGGTAGATTTCAAACATTCATAATCCACAGGAAAAATACTCAACACTCCTACACTATTTTTTAAACCCACAATAATACAGCCTTTCAACCACAAAGCTTGAAGCCAGCTATAAACCAGTACTTTTCCACGAGAGGTTCTGGTGGGGCGGGAAGGGGACTTTCAGCACTTAGGAACATCAGGGTCTAAAATAAGATCGCTGCAAGGAGTTACTACAACACTCCTGCTGCCAGCTCTGTCATGGCAACAATGAACTACCTAGGAGAATGCGCTTTTAACATTCAAAGCTAATCTGTAGTCCATTACTCATGGAAATATACCAAATTTTCTCTTAGGTAGTGCATTAAAGGAACCATCTGACTTGGACTCTTTTAATGTAAAGACAAGCCTTTTTATACATTGGATTTCTAGTGTCCCCACTGCATGCAGTCAGTGTAATTTACGATGATGGTGATGAAGGCTAGAGACCACAGTGAAACATGAACATTCACCAGGGTTCAAATACAGTTCCAGGATAAGTCAGGGTTTAAGTAAAATTTTGATTTCACGTTTTAAGGTAAAATAATTTAGTGATATATATACTGACTGCTAATATTTTATTAAATCTTTATTCAGATCATGTTGTATAATGGTGACAAGTCTCATGGCCCACTCTGAAATCTAGCTTTTCCTTAACTAGCTATGATATCTTGGCCAAGTCATTTAATCTCTCTGGACATTTTTAATGTACAGAATGATGCTAATACCTGTACAGTATTATGTTGTGACTCATGACTGAAACTAGGTGAAAGGGCTAAACACCAGGCTCAGCATATATGAAGTGCATTTACATACTTCTACCGCATATACATACCGTAGACAATGATTTAAGGTATTTTGGTTTCAACTCTACACACATTAGAGTGAGCAGGAGAGAGTCGAGTCGTCTGACCTGGGAGAATGACAGAGAGGACACAGACAGCACCACACACCAAGAGAGGGTGAGTACAGAACCTCTCACCTCTCCTGGAGGATCTTTCAGGTAATGTCACCCTTTGCTTAGGTGCTTGGTTCTAAATCACATTGACTTCCAGGCTGAGCCAACTGTGTGGCAAGGGAAGGAACTACCTGGGGGACCCCAGTGGCGTAGGCAGAGTAGGGACCCCACAGGGCAGGCCTGCTTCCTCAGTGGTCTCATAAGGTGCACGAAACCTGTAATAGATAACTGTCTTGGAATAGTAAACAGGAGGCTTCATCTGCCTTCTCATTAGTTGGCATACGAACTGTCACTTGCTCTCCTACACTATGTGTCCCTGAAGACATAACTCAAAGTAAAATAACTGAAATAACAGATAACATGATCTGTGAGGAATCCAGTTTCCAGAGAATTAAAATAATATTTATAAAATCCTTATTCACAGTTTTTAGAAATGCTACTTCCCCTAGACAAAGAACTTGCAAAGTAGCTACAACAACAACAACAACCTAACAACAACACCCTAACAACAACACCCTAACAGCACCCTTCCTGTTCCCTGGGGATCTGGGGACCCGATGGCACACTGTGTCAGTGGGGTGACTTCCCAATACCTTTCTCTGAACGAGGGGCAAAACTGAACTCTATGAGGAAACACCTGCCATGACACCATGCTTGCCTCAACACTGAGAGCAGAGGTTTGAGAGACTCGAGACACAGGACTTTGATCAAGGTGTGGCTAACTCTACAGTCTTGACAGTGACCCTCTACCGCTGCCCCCAGGCAAGCACAGGCTATGGCTACACGTTTCTCAATGAGCATGTGATCACTTGCCAGCCTTGATGCCATCCATGGTGGCCTCCCAGATTGACACTGGAGTGCAGTGAGGGCTGGATGGTCCACTAGGGCTTTGCTATCAATTCTGGACAAAGTCTAACACTTAGCTTGGGTCGGACACCATGCACAACGGCAGAACAGCCTTAGGCAGACTATGCAGGAGCACAGAATTTAATGTTCACCACGCCATTAGGAGTATTGACACGTGACTATCATGGGGGACCCATTAAAATCAATTACGTAAAGACCGAGTCTGCCCATTCCTAAAGCTCTGCTGCTCTGGACTTGGCCTCATTAAGGAGACAGCTTACCAGGATTCAGAGCACTATTTTGAGCTAGACCCACTTCTGGATGCTTCCATTTTCACTTAATTTTCAACAACACCATGTAAATTTATGGATGGCATCGCTACCACCACCACCGCCACCGCCACCGCCACCGCCACCACCACCCCTAGCTTTGAAGATAAGTAGAAATTACACAAAGTTTATCCCTAACTCCTTTATTCTAGAATCCACCAATCCAACAAAAAAGTTCAGCAGCTCTCTGGGGTTCTCCCATAGCCATGACTGACTGTTGACAGGCAAGGTTCCTGTAAGCTCAGTGTACACGACCCCAGGTTTGCTGAGTTGATGATTTTAATGGATGCTTCATTCTCAATGGCGTCTCCTAACCTCTCCTTGTCTTCCAGCTCCTCCATCCTTTCCTCCACCCCCATGATGGTCTCTGAGGTGTACCGAGGTGGTATAAAGAAATTGTCTTAGGGCAGAGCACTCAAGTCTCACTTATTCTCAGCACCTTGAGCCTCCTGAGTCCCCTGAGTCCCTGTACTTACTTCATTTAACTCTGCCCTAAACCTGCTTCTATAGCAGCCACAGTGTGACACAGGACCTGGCACTTCCACCTTTAATTTTTCTAATCATATCACAAGATAAATAATAAAAATGTCAATTCTTAGATGAAGAAATGGAAGCTCCAATGGCTAACTTATAAGCATATGGCTACTACAAAAATGTCAATGTGATCTTTAAACCATTTTGAAATAATGGTTTAACCTTCAAGATTTGAGGGAAACCATGGATATTTAGGATGATACTTAGAAATTAAAATAACCCATGAAGAAGAAAAATATAAGGCTGGGCTGTGGTGGCACACATCTTTAATCCCAGCACTTGGGAGGCAGAGACTGGCGGATTTCTGAGTTCAAGATCAGCCTGGTCTATAGAGTGAGTTCCAGGACAGCCAGGGCTACACAGAGAAGCCTTGTCTCGGAAAAAAAAAAAAAAAAAGAAAAAGAAAAAAAGAAAAAAAAATAAGGTTGTGGTTTTGTTTTGTTTGTTTCAAGTAGAAGCCCAATGTTTAAAAGGCAAAGTCTATGCCTTTTCTTTCCTACATCAAAATACTCATAAACAGGCATATACCTCCAGCTCCAGCACCCTCACTCTGGAGGCCAAGGTATGACAATCTATGTGAGCTTGTGGCAAACCTGGTCTAGACAGCAAGTTTCAGGGCAGTGAAGGCTACATAGCTACACTGTGAAATGCGAGCTCAAAACAAAACAAGACCCCAAACTTGTAAACAGGGTGTTTAGTATATATTAGGTACACAATAAATTTTGAATAAGTGAGATAAAATATTTCAATAGGTTTAATAAAAAATCTACACTGTCTCAATAAAATTTTAATTCATTTTTCATACTCTATCATTAACCAAACAAAAGATAAATACTAAATTTTATAATTTATCTGTTGATGCATCTCTCTTGTTAGATTTAAAAAACAGATACTTTTTAACTTGATGTTTAATCGCTACCAAAACTGAGAGGTTTTCTTCTATGACAACCTGTCTCCCTGTCTATAAATCACCGAGTTTTGGAAGGCTTCTCTTAGGTGTGCCCTTCGGCAGTGCTGAAAATGTTGCTCTACTACTATTTTGGAAGGCTCGGTCTTTATCACATGTCTCACTGTGTTTAGGCTATGAATAGCATTTGAAAATTTACTCAGTTATAATTATAGACAGTGAACACCTGCCAATGTGCCAGAAAATGAAATCATGCAAAATTAAAAGACAAGTGTACAATGTTGTCAGATACCAAGCGATCAGCATAGCAAATGTGCACTTTTGTAAACTAAGATTCTAATAAGACTACTGAGTATTACACACAGAATTAACAAATTATCCTAGTCACATGGTTAATTATTTTTAAAGGATAAATATTTATCAGCTTGTCAGTTTAAGCAGCTTTTAAGTGAAAAATATTAAATGAATACTGCTCACTAAGTGAACTTATATTTATTAAATGAATGAATATTTAAAGTTGAGTTTGGTACTGTATGTCATAAAATTTACATGATAAGCTTTTGTTTCTTAATCCTAATGAAACTCACTAACTCACACAGACACAGACACACACATATAGAGACATGAAAGTGGAGTGCTGGCTGGAAACAGGAGGGGATCAGTAGGAATGAGAGAAACAAGAGGGATCAGTAGGAATGGGAAGAGGACAAGAAACAGTAGGGGGTGACTATGGTTGAACTATATTATGTGCATGTACAAAATGGTGTAAATACTATTACTGTGCATAATTAATATATGATAATGAAAAAAACAAAATTGGCTAGCTAGATGGTGCCTTGCACAGGAGCTGGCAAATGCAGTCTGATCCCCAGAACCCATAGGAGAAGCAATGCACACAACTTGTCCTGTGGCCTCACATGCAGCACAGCACCTCCCCCAAATAAAGGAATGAATGTAAAGTTTCCTTTAAAGATTCTAAAATGAATGAACTTTGCTTCCCTTTAGCATGGTTTAAATGCGCAGGAAGGGGATGCATGTCAGTGGTGGAGTACTTGTGGAGCATCTTCAAGGCCTTGAGTTAGAGTCCAGAAAAAAGGTGCCTAAGAACTTAAATTTTAATCATTTTTAATTCTAGAAAGCCCTTCTTTAGCTTAACTTAGAAATAAGGTAAAAGTTCTGGCACTGGAGAGATGAGTCAGGAGTTAAGAGCTCTGAGAACCAAATGGTGGCTGGCTGCCATCCCTAACTTCACTTCCAAGGGATCTGACATCCTTTTCTGGCCTCCCTGGGCACCAGTCACACATGTAGTAAGCAAAACATATACATATAAAATAATGTAAGACAAATAAATCTAATAAGTAAATGAATTATGCTTTAAAATCAGGTAAAATTTAAATAAAATACAAAACTAAAGTATCTAATCTTTCCAAGGTATCTTCATATTCCTTGGTAATCTATCAGATTTTTAAAGTATATAGTCATGAAAAAAATATAATATAAGAGAATGGATGAATTCTTGTGCTGTTAAATTTCATATGATTTTTCCTTTTTATAAACGCAAATTTTTCTCAATATATTTATTTGAACAATATAGCACAAAATACAGATACATTTAACAATAAAATGTTAACTGATAAAGTCCAATAGATAATACCATAGTCATTCTACAGAAAACCCCAAAACATTTCTAGTGAAAAGATATTTTTTAAAAACAAGCATGCAAGACAGAAGTCTTTCCAAAGCTCTTCTTTCTGTGTCCCCCCCTTACAGGGAGTGTGTCTGTATCTGCAAACAATAGCCAACAGTAGGAAAGACAAGCACAAAATACATATTTATATTTCCAGCCTCCTGCTGCCCTTAGAAATATAATCACCAAATACTAGTCAAACTCCTCCCGATCTGATGTCTGAGAGCGCCATCTGTGCTGGTGTATCTGGGGTGCTCAGTGACTTCTTTAAGGTCACAAAAAGTCTTTCATTTCATGTAATAAGAGCTAGAAAGTCTGGGTCAAAACAAATCCCACACTGACCTCCACGAGAGACCCACTTACCACAGTGTGGCGGGAGAGTAAGGCAGCAGCCGAGGAGGCAGATTCGGACGCTGGGGGAGGCCGCTTGCTGCAGCCGGTCTCGCACGTGCATTCTCTCCTGTATGCTTTTGATAGCGGCTCCCTTACACAGCATCTACGGGGACCCTTGCGGGTTCTAGGGCCCACCATGCCTATGGTTTTTTCTAATCTATGCTAACTTCTACAACATAAATACTGCCTGTTTTTCTAAATATGAAAACGTTGTAATTATATATAACATTAAATAGTGCCAATCTAGGAAATTAACAATTTTTTTTTTCCGAGACAGGGTTTCTCTGTGTAGCCCTGGCTGTCCTGGAACTTAACTCTATAGACCAGGCTGCCCTCAAACTCAGAAATCCACCTGCTTCTGCCTCCCAAGTGCTAGGATTAAAGGCATGTGCCACCACTGCCTGGCTAACTATTCTTTAGTACATTCAAGATACTACAAGAGAAAAGATTTCAAAAAAATCTTTAGTCATGTCAATTATTAATTTATAATCTATTCAAGTAGTAAAGGGATTTTGTAAATTTCTTATGGCTTATTAAAAAGAAAATAAATGTATGGTAAAATAAAGAGCACAGCACACCTATTTTATATCCTACTTCGTATCTGCACCACGAACCATCTGTACATACCAGTGTATTAGGGCAAGTGTTAATGATGAGACAAAAATTCTAATTAGACTAGACTGTCTCAAAGACTCTCCCATGAGGCCATAAATAACCAATGGCCTTAGACTGAGATTTAACACTCAACTGTTTAACATCCTATCTTTACACAAAACAGCACATTCCATTTATAAACAAAACAAACATGCTACAATACCATTTTTAAACAGTGTTTTTCATGGTAGAGGCCATTTGAAGCACTGTAACAGGAATAAAATATATGAAATTCAAGAACTTTAAAAAAATGTATGCTTCTCATTTCAACTTTTCTGAAGGTACACAACAAAGGAAGAACACGGACACAGTGTACTTCTATTCTGTAAAGAGGACATGAGGGTAGATAAGCAGATATGTTCTATAAGTAGCTATGGTACATCCTGGGGGCTGAGAGTGTATCTTACCAATATAACATGTGCAAGCCCTGGGTTCTAGCAACAGAGCCAATAGGAGGGAAGGCAGAAGAGAGGGAGGGAAGGCAGAAGAGAGGGAGGGAAGGCAGAAGAGAGGGAGGGAAGGCAGAAGAGAGGAAGGGAGCGAGTTAGACAGTTCCATCTAATTGGGCATGGTAGCACACACCCGCCATCCCAGCATTCCAGCAATCAAGAGCTTGATCTCTAAGAGTTCAAGGCCACCCTGGGATACATAGGAAGACAAAGTTGGTTTTGACTTTTGTATTATTTTGTTTTAAGTTCTCTATTTGGCCTCAAACCATTGAGGGAGGGAGGAGCAACTGGGTTCCATCAAAGAGAGAGCAAATAGTATTTCCCTCTTAAGGACAGAAAGTGGTTAATGGAGGAAAGAAAGAAGGCAATGAATAGAGAAGCCAGCTACAGAGCCTTCTGGGAGAAGAGACCAAGTTGTTCTCAGTGTATACAAAGCTAATGAAGCTGTGGCAGTATAAGAGAAGGCTTCTTGCACACCTAAGAGAGGAGCAAGAGTGAGGGCTGTGTGTCTGACACACACTAACTTAAATTTCTGCACACCTAAGAGAGGAGCAAGAGTGAGGGCTGTATGTTTGACACATACTAACTTAAATTTCTGCACACCTAAGAGAGGAGCAAGAGTGAGGGCTGTATGTTTGACACATACTAACTTAAATTTCTTGTCTGGCTACAGGGCAGTAAAAGGAATGGAAAGCAAAACTGCCAAACCTGCCAGGCGTGGTAGCGCAAGCCTTCGATCCCAGCTTTCAGGGCAGAGGCAGGCAGATCGCTGAGCCTGAGGCCAGCCTGGTCTATTGAGCAAGTTACAGGACAGCCAGGGCTACCCAGAGAAACCCTGTCTCAAAAACAAAACAAAACAAACAAAAGACCAAATCTGCTTCTAGAATGTTCCTACTCTGCTATGTTATTCTAATTTATAGCCCCCATAATAAGTGAATTAAATACACTTCTAATCTAATAAAATCATGTCCAAATGCAGCAAGTTAAAGGCCCCCTGACTGCACATTGCCACCTCCCATCCACCCCTGCCTTCCTCCCCAGCCTCCCCTGTTCAGTGATGGGAGGTCTCCTGGTCCTTAGAGCCAGAATGCTTATTAACCTAGACTAAAATAAAAATGTCCAACTTCTTTGCCGATAACTGGCTTAGAAAGGAGCATGGCCACTGTGATCACTTGAAACTGAGGGAAAGTCTGTGGGTAAGTCTCTGAGTCAGATACATAGGAAGGCATGGCTGCAGACGGAAAGCAGGGCTGGCAATGTGGCTACAACAACAATTGTAAACAACTGATTGTAATGGAACTGTATTTATGAGAAATTAGAACAAATAAAAAACAAAGTGTGTGTGTGTGTGTGTGCGTGTGTGTCTCATATATGTGCTACATGTTGCTCAGTTGGATGTCAATGAGACGTGCTCTGAGAACCATTAAAGTGTATCATGAGCAATGTTTCAAGCTTTATTTCTTCCTGGGAGAAGTCCTCGAATATTATTAAATGAAATCCTCCCCATATCATTTAACAAAGTATTTAATTACTTAATCTAAATCTACTACCATTTTCTGTGTAAATTACTAGCAAGTTTATGTATTTTTCTTTTTATAATCTTTTGATCATATATGCATTTATAGTTTACCTTAATTTTTTTAACAGACATCAAAGACTATAGCTCAGTAGTGACCTATAAGTGGGCCTGAGGTATAGAAAGAGGTATAATGGGATTTCTTTAAGATTCAACAAAAATGAGAAAGGGGACCTGCTGAGATGTGGGGGAAACATTTCCCTGCTCCTCCAATTCCAAATACAGTGCTTGGTATACAGTAATTCTTGAAAATTTGTCAAACAGATTTTAATACATTGTTGCTATGAAATCAACAAATTGAGAACAGGTGATAAAGGCTGCTGTCTACCAATGTGCTAATTTTTATAGGTTTAGTGGTCATCTGGAGTGCAGCCCGTGGTCCTCCCTGGCTGACCAGTCTTTCAAGCTGAGCACAGTAGCTTCAGATCTTTAGGAGCAGCTGCAGCATCTCTCATGAGACTCAGCTTCTGCTGCCGACCCAGGGAGTGACACACAGCACCATGGAGCACTGCTG
>JADRCD010155095.1:0-21240 GCA_019843815.1 Montemys delectorum | reverse complement strand
AGTCCCACAGTCTTTACATATTAAAAGTTCAATCAATTTAAAATGTCCAATATCTTTTAAAATTCAAAGTCTCTTAACTGTGGGCTCCACTAAAATACATTCTTCCTTCAAGAGGGAAAAATATCAGGGCACAGTCACAATCAAAAGCAAAACCAGTGTCTGGGATCCAACTCACGATCTTCTGGGCTCCTCCAAGGGCTTTGGTCACTTCTCCAGCTCTGCCCTTTGTAGCACACATCTTTATCTTCTGGGCTCCAGATGCCTGTATTCCATTGCTGCTGCTGTCCTTGGTGGTCACTGTATGGTACTGGCATTCCCAAAACACTGCTGTAACTAGGCTTTACCAGTAGCCTCTCATAGACTGTCTTCACGGTGCCAAGCCTCAACTCCTTTGCATGACACCTTCAGTCCTGGGCCATGAATTGCAAACTGAGGCTGCACCTTCACCAATGGCCTTCCATGGCCTCTCACTGTGCCGAGCCTCAGCTGCTCTCCATGACCCCTTCATGCTGTCAAAACCAGTACCACCTGGGTGACTCTTACACATTACCAAGTCCTGCTGCAGCACAAGGTACAACCTTGGCTACCTCTGGAACACAACCTCTTAGTGCTCTCAGAAAACACTCCCCAGAAGATGTCACCTCAATGATGCTGGTCTCTTCTTAATCACCGCTAATTTCTTAGCTCCAGCTAACCAGCATCAATAGTCCCAGCAATGCAAAGTTTTCATTTTAGTAGTTCTGGTATCTTGTTAATCACAGCTGATAATTCAGCCCCAGCTAACCAGAACCACAGAATCTTCACAATCAAAACAACATAGCCCTGATAAGAGTCTTTAATCTTCCCTCTGAAATTTCACAAGCCAGGCCTCCATCTCTGCACTGTTCTCAACAAGATCTTCCAAGCTCCCACAGACATTCCACAGAGTTCTTAACAGTGGCTCTTCTAGCTCAAAGTTCCAAAGTCCTTCCACAGTCCTCCCCAAAACATGGTCAGGTTGTCACAGGAATACCCCACTCCTGGTACCAATTTGTCTTAGTCAGGGTTTCTATTCCTGCACAAACATCATGACCAAGAAGCAAGTTGGGGAGGAAAGGGTTTATTCAGCTTACATCCACATGGCTGTTTATCACCAGAGGAAGTCAGGACTGGAACTCAAGCAGGTCAGGAAGCAGGAGCTGATGCAGAGGCCATGGAGAGATGTTCCTTGCTGGCTTGCTTGCTTCTCCTGGCTTGCTCAGCCTGCTCTCTTATAGAACCCAAGACTTCCAGCCTAGGGATGGCACTACCCCTTTGATCACTAATTGAGAAAATGCCCCACAGCTGGATCTCATGGAGGCATTTCCCCAACTGAAGCTCACTTCTCTGTGATAACCCCAGCCTGTGTCAAGTTGACACACAAAACTAGCCAGTACAGGTAGAGTAACAAGATGACCCTCCCCTGCTAAAAAATGGTAAATGTTATGGGGGTATGACTTATATCTCACCAGAGCTGCTTAAAAAAAACAATGAAAAGGACACATGAAGTCTCCTTTCTGGTGTCCCTTGTGTCCCTTGGCATGGCTGATTCTCCGTGCTGGGGTTGGAAATAACCACAATCATGCATTAGGCTTGGGTGAGGGCGAGTTGCCCAGATTTGGGGACAGGAGCAAGACCAAACAGTGCTATTACACATGACAGACCCTGTGGGGAACTAAGGGTCCATTTACAGCCTGGCGGCTCCTCAAGACCCGTTGTCCTGATGCCCCTCTGCAGCAAGGCTTTGTTCTCCAGAGCCAGGACAGGGACAGCAAGGTGCCCATTGGCTGCCCGGGGCTCTGCTCCTGGAATATCTTTCCATCACTCTCTACCTGTCTGCTGAGTCTGTTCTACCTGTCTACTCCTGTGCTGGCCCCTGGGCTCCCTGCCAGAGATGGGAAGGCTCTACCCAGGCCAGATTCTAACCTGCTGTCATTGCCACCATGCACCTTCTCTTGTTCCATAGTTCCCGTTGTCCCCTTGATTCTATAGGCCTGCCACATCTTTACCTTCCTCTTGAGAGTCCTTGATATCCTGTGTCCTCTCCTCTGCTGGCCCACAGCACTTTTCGTCTTGGACAGCTGCTGGCTGTGATGTCTCTTGTTCATGGTCTGTGGCCCTGTGACTCTGCAGCCCCACGGCTTTGAATCTTTGCTCTGTTTTCTTTTCTTGTCTGCTTAGTTTTGTTAGCCAGGGATCACTTGGACATAGTTTACCCAACCACACCATATAGAGCCAATGGATGATTGTCTGTGACTGGTCCTGTTTCCAGTGACTAGGGTGACAGAGCCACATGCTCAGCTGCCTTCCAGAGGAGCCTTGTGACCCATGAAACTCGTTTATTCATTCAACAGATTTGAGCAGTAAGGACTATTTCACCACCTCAGTGTTGGGGACCAAAGTCCCGGTTGATAAAGTACAAGAATGGACTAGACAAGAGGTCCTGCCCACCTAGAACTTTGTTCTTGTGTGTGTGTGTGTCTGTGTGTGTGTGTGTGTGTGTGTGTGTGTGTGGTGAAAAAGAGGCCCTCAGTTACTGTGCAGAATGGCACTCAGGAGATTGAGCAGTAAGCACGAGGGAAGGAGGGTTCCTGCACAGGAATAGATGAATGGCATGGGGTGTGAGGTACATGACACCAAGGTCTTGGGTCCCTGTCCTCAGAAATGACCATCTCACAGAGAGTATCAAGGAGCCCCCCCCCCCCGCCACGCTCCTGCCAAAACAGCCTTTGTCTAGAGACTGTTCAGTAAGGAACATGAATTTCTTCTAGACAGTCATTAAGAAAGACAAGTTCTTATGTCTCCCTTAATCTTGCAAGAGGTGAACAGATACTTCCAAGGACCCTGGGATGTGAGGACCAGAGAGTCTCTTTACCCAGAGAGTGAGAGGTAGGCACTTGGAATGAGCGAAGCCTGGGGGGCACTCCTGAAGAAGATTATTCTGGCAAGAGGCCTTGGGGTAGAAATAGTTTGGAATGTTTAGAGAGAGGAAGAAGATCTGAGTGAATAAGCGTAGTGAGTAGGGGTGGCTGTGGGAGAGAACAAACGTGTGATGGAGGACATCCCTGGCCATTGTGATGGCTTAACTTTTGTTCAGATGGCCCTGAGAGTCACAAGGGGACTCTGGGCCACCAGCAACAGGACCAAAGGTGGTGTGTCCAATGTCACTCTAGATCTATTCACCTGGAACAATGAAGAAAGAGAGCAAGGAGTGTCAGAGAAACTGGGACACTGATGCTGTTCCAACAAGCCAGGCAGATGGGACAAAGAGCAGGGCGTGAGGTGACGTGGGCTTCTGACATGTTCTGTAAGCAGAACTGTGTAGCACAGGTGCTTCTCTGAGACACGCGTCCTCTCCTGGCTGGAGTAAGGAGTGGGGATGGTAACTGTAAAGTCTCGGGTAGTACCCACATAGTGACTCTGGCAGGTCAGACTACCTTCCCTTCTGCAGCTTCTGCCTCTACTCCTGTAGACCATCCCTGCCAGCATTCTGAAGTAGACATCTCGTTGCCAGATGCTGTCATGGAAACGAAGAGATGGAGAAACAGGAGAGGCCCAGAGGAGGATGGGGGTGGGAGGGACGTCATTCCCTTGCTCACCCTATGGCCTGCTCTCACCAGCTCATTGTGCCAAGTGACAGGCTCTGAGGATCTAAGTTGGGGCAGGCAGATGGAGGGATGGGGAAGACAAAGGCAGCTTCATGAGCTGGGTTGGGGGGAGGTGCAGGCGCCAGGACGCCACCCATGAGGGCACCATAGCTTTGTCATAGGATCCCCAGGACTCATACAGACTGGCACCGGAGTGTGACTCATCTGGTGACCACTGCTCATCTGCCATTGCCCCTTTGCTCAGGAAGAGCCAGTGCGGTCACTTCCCTTGGACACCTTCAACATGTTATCAAGTCAAAGTTTCTGATCCTCCAGTGCCCTTGTCACAGTGTGCAGACAGGAGCTATTCTGTGCTGTTGTCTGGTCTCTTCAGCCAAGCATCCTTCTGTGCCTCATCCTGTTCTGACGCCTCATTCTAGCAAGAAGTATTTCCCCTTCTCCACACCCACCCATCACACAGCTTTTGCTGAATCCTTCCTGTGTGTCCATTGTCTGGCCTCCTCTGCTCCATTTAAGACATCAGCTTCAAGTTTTGTAGCCTCCAGAACTCAGCAGGACACCTAGACTCCCAGGATCGTGTTGGAACTTTGAGCTGTGGGACAGAAGAATGTCCTCCACGAGCCTCAGTTTTCTAATCTTTTTAATGGATTGGTTCTTGGACCAGCCTGGTTGGATTCAGTGGGGTTTTTTTTTTTTGTTGTTGTTGTTGTTTGTTTTTGTTTTTCAGGTGCAGCTCTGTGTCATTGTTGTCTGTGCTCTGTGTTGTTATTCTCATTGTTATTAAGCTGAAAACTCCTGAAAAAAGCCCTTTAAGGAAGGAAGGCAGGAAGGCAGAGAGGTAGACAGGGAGGCAGGCAGAGAGGGAAGGAGAAAAGTTGGTTTTATTTTGGCTCATCGTTCAGAGGGATACAGTCCACTGAGGTGGATAGGCATGGCAGGAGGGGTGTGGAGAGGCTGGTCCTGTCCTCTGCCAATATGATAATAATTTCAGTTGTCTGCTTTGCCCACTCTGAAACATCTGAGAGGAAATCTCACGAGGGGGTTGGCTAGGTTAAGTTAGCTTATGGGTATGTCTAGAAGGGATTTTCTTTTTTCCTTCTTAAAAGATTTTTTAATGTCTTTCTTTTTTTTCCTTATTTATTTATTTATTTATTTATTTATTTTTATTTGTTACTCATTATGAGTGGTTGCTGGGATTTGAACTCATGAACTCCAGAAGAGCAGTCGGTGCTCTTAACCACTGAGCCATCTCACCAGCCCGGGATTTTCTTTAAGATAAAAAAAATTATCTATTTGTTTGTTTGTTTGTTTATTGTGTGTCTGTCTGTCTCAGTTAGCTTTGTCAACTTTACACATCCTAGAGTCATCTGAGAGGAAAGCCTCAGTTGAAGACTTGCCTAGAACCGATGGGCCTGTGAGCGAGTGTCTCAATTACTAAATGATGCAGGAGAACCTCGCCCACTGTGGGCCGAGGCATCCCTAGGCAGTTAGTCCTGGGCGGTTACTGGAACCAGCCGAGTCTGAGCCTGAGTGAGCCAGCAAGCATCCTCCTCCAAGGTTTCTGCTTCAAATTCCTTGGGTTCCTGCCCCAACTCCCCTCACTGATGGACTGTGACCTGGAAGTATAAGCCAAATAAGCCCTTCCCTCCCCTAACTTGCTTTTGGTCAGAGTTTTATCACATCAACAGGAAGGAGACTAACCCCACCCCCACCCCTGTGAGTGCATGATGCACACATGGAAGTTGAGGACAAGTTGTGGGAGTTGGTTTTCTTCTTCAATGAGCTGGGTCCGGCGTTTGAACTTAGGTCTTGAGGCTTGGCAGCAAGCTCATTTACTGATTGAAACATCTCACTCACCCTGAGAGATTTTCTTAATTGCATCAATTGCTGTGGAAAGACTCACTTGAGATGTACCTGGCACCATTGCAGGCGCCATTGCCTGGATTGTATGAAAACGGACCTGGGCACAGCTCTCTGCTTCAGACTGTGACCCGGTGCACCTGGCTGCTTCAGGTTCCCCGAAGCCTCGCCCCTCTGCCATGGTGGATGGTGCCTTGGATTGGGAACGGGAACAAACCCTCTCTTCCTAAGTTACTTTCGTCCGAATGTTTTACTGCAGCAACAGGAAGAAACAAAACGACTAAGACAGCGAGGAAACAGAGATGAGAAAAGCACATCACCAGGAGAGAAGTTTCAGTGGCTCCTCCCTTCCCCCCCTTTTATTCAGACCTGATCTCAGTCCATGGCGATGGCCTCAGCCTCAGCCACACCTCCCTGGAAACATCTCACAGCCACTCGCAGAGGAGTGTCTCCTAGGCAACTCTAAGTCCATCAGTCTGACGGTCAAGATCACCCTCATGCTCACCTTCCAGAACTCCGCAGCAGTGATGGAGGCCAGGGGTGGGGGGGGGGGGGTTGGGGGTGGGGGTGGGGGGCTGGGCTCCTGGGGAGGGGGGGGGGGGGGAAGCTGGGCTCCTCCATGGGCTTTGTTTATTAACATTTCTCTGTGAGGTGGACCCAGTCCTCTAAACCCAATCCCCCCCTTCCTTTGGAGAGGTGTTGTCAGCCTTACACCATGTTGTTGGACAGCCCTCTGCACCTTTTTCTTGGCACTGGGGGACAAAGGGGACATGTGAGAATCCTGCTTTTGGGTTTGCTGCTTAATGGGCCAGATGAATCTGGCACTCCCTGTCTCCAGGCTCTCCACATGATTGCCTTTGTGCTGTGGTCCAGAGGAACGCAGGGCTGTGAGTGCAGAATCTCGGGGCTTGCCGCTCAGCCTGAGGCACGCCCCCTGGAGGCCATGGGGTGCTGCTGCAGGTGAGAGGAGTGTAGCGGGAAGAAGTAGTGCAATGTGTCCAAGACATCAGAAGAAGTGAGCCTGTGCTGGTGGCTGGTGTCAAGGTTGAGGGCAGAGGGTGCAGGAGAGAAAACCTGGACAGAGAGAGCTGATGGTGGACTCAGAATTAATGGTGTACCATCCCTTCTTCCTGGTCTAGCCTATGATCTCTCCATTGCAATGAACCATCCAGCGCTAGCTTTAGGTAAGTGTCCCACCTCAAGGCCTGTGTCTTGAAGGCTTGGCTGCAAACTACGATGCCCCTGGGAAGTGGTAGGACCTTTAAGAGGTGGGGCCTGGTGTTGGAGCTATCCCTGGAAGGGGACTGAGAGACCTTGCAACCTTCCCTTCTTTCTGTGTTGCTTCCTGGGCTAGGGTGACTGTCTTAATGCTGCCATTTGCTCCAGCCTTTAGCACCACCCCAAGTCCAAAACAACAGCACCAGCTGGTTCTTTCTGGGTTTCAAAGCCTGAGCCCAGATCCCCCGTCCTCTGTGTCAGTGGGTGATTGGTTACAGGCACAAGTGGAGCAGAGGAAAGAGAAGCAGGGTCCTGAGAGGACTTTCCTGCTTTCAGAGTCTTCTAGAAGTAACCTGGAGCAGTGTTGCTATAGCTACTCTGGGGAGCAGGAGTAGAAAGGGGTTCTCAGTTGAATAGCCTGGAGATGCTTCTCTCAGGGTCTCCCAACCCCCCATTAAGGGGCAGGACTTGGTTGGACAGAGTCTGGCTTTGAGTCTCAACTCTACTATGTGTCATTGTGGGAAGTGAAACCTTCCTTGAGATGCCTCACTCTTCCTGTCTGTCAAATGGGAACGATGGCAGTACTGTTAACATGAGCTCATGAGACCTTTAGGGACCCGTACACAGCTAGAAAGACTCAGGGACAGGTGTTGGCTCACTGTACGTTAAATACTTGCTATGATATTTTTATTTCGAAAATTCATTTAAAACATGGCAGTTATGTTTTCTTTTATCTCTAAAGGCTCTGAGGAGTCTTGTCATAAAGTTACGTTGCTCTATTTGGCCCAGCATTTCTGAAATTGTTTTGATTTTGGATTGTTTTCTGCTGTATAACATGGTGGGGAGGGTCCTAGGGAATTCATATCCTGTGATACTCATCTGGGGAGACATTCAAGCTCTGGAAATGGTCTGAGGAAACTGTTGACTTTGGGTCAGGACTCAGTCCAAACAGGAGTTGTCTTTCATCCTTGATCCCTCCCCTATCCTCTGTCACTCAGGAAGAAAGGTGTGGGATAAGAGTGGCCTGAATTTTTAGCCTAGGGGTTGAAGGGAAGAGTCTGAGTTCTAGCCCTGTCCTGGGGAGACACCTGTTCATCCTTCAATACTCAACTCCAGTGTTAACTCTTTCTTCCAGTTTCACATCCTACCCAGGCAGAATCACTTGGTCTTCCTTGCCCGAGAAGGTTCAAGGCCTCTGGCACAATCTCAACACACACAACACTGAACCACAGTTACATGATTGTCCCCCTGGCTGGACCATGACCTCCTCAGAGCAGATAGAATGGTTTCTTCCTAAGGCTCCCAGCCAGCTCTTTATGGAGTGCCAATTTTGTCATCACCCCGGGGACTGCTCATGTCTCAGCTGGAGGTCAGAGGGTGAAGCAAAAGCTCGGGTACCCTGAGGCTTGAGTAGCCAACCTCTGCTTCTGTGGCCATGGGGAAAGACGCAAGACCTTGGAGTGTGTCACTCATGGCAGGAGGTGAGTCCCACTGAGGCTAATCTTAGTCTAGGCTTGTTTAGGAAAGAGAACACCGTTGTGTGACAACACTCAGAGACACCGGGATGAGAAGACGAGCTAATCCCGTCTGCTCCAAATCCCGTGTACCATGGAATTTGAGTCTGGAGGCTTGTCTGGGCCAAGTGGAAGTTTCAATCCTAGGAACAGCACTGGTCTGTGTTGAGGCCTGGGCTGAGCCTTGTGGGCAGGAACCTGGCCCATCCCAAGAATTCTCAGATCAGTGCAGAATCCTGAGAGGAGACCCAAAGCCTAAGGATTGGCCCAGGGCTTTCCAGGACTCAACAGTGGTGGGTGATTAAGGGGACAATATGGAGTTTGAGAGGTTCTGGGAGGAAGATGCCCTCCCCCCACCTCCTCTGCCCTGGCATGCAGCCGGGAGCTGTTCTTGGCTCCATCTAGAGTTCGGAAGGTCCCAGTCTAGAAGTATCTGCTCCCTGGTCCATCTGGGCCAACCCTTTCCCCATAGGCATCTGGTGAGCAAGAACTGAGGGGATGCTGTAGCCTGGTCAGGTCAGGGTTAGATTGTTGGAAAAATACTAACCACAAAAACAAAGCTATTGAGACTTAACTTTGGTCTCTATAGAAACATGGGGTCAGCTCCTGTGCCCATTTACAAGCCTTCGGGGGCCCATGGCAGCCCATGTTGCAAACAGTTCAGGATTATCAAGATCACCTCATGTTTCTAGGGTGTTTAGCTAGTAAGCCTCAGACTGGATCTTTCTGGCTTGTGGTCATGGCTCCTGACCTCTAGGCTAGATGTTTGTCACCACAGAAAGGAAGCAGGACTCCTGACAGAGTCAGCTCTTCTATTTCAGACCACACCCCTTTCTATGATGTGATTTGTACCATCTCCCAGCTACCTGAAGACTACACTCTGCAGGAGTGGCAGTGATGTGGTGCCTACCAGTGAAGGAGGGCAGAAAGAAACCACCCATCACAAAATGACCGTGTTTCACTGTACGAATGGCATGCCTACACCTCACACTCCGTAGCCATTTAAGGCCTGTAGCCTCACAGAGTCAAGGATTCCCTACTTACAGATGTGACATGGGATCCAGTAACACAGCCCAAACTACACCCAGGCTTCCTGCCAATCACACAAGAGCTCGCTCAGACGTTCTGAGCAGGTTAAATTATGCAGCAGATTTGTGGCTTCATGTAAATAGAATTGGGGTTCTGGACTCAGAAACTACGAACTGGGTGTTCCCCAGTGTTTCCTGGCCAGTTCTACCTACATAGTGGCCAGGAAACACTGGGGAATACACAGTTCCTTGCTATATGGAAATTCACTGGGGGGGGTCATGTTACCCCTAATCATTGTAGCAATTCAGAATAGCTCCTCTGGTCATTTACAGACCCCCTAGAGAAGACATAGCGTCCCACACCCTTGAAACCCATTCTATGAGGCTGACAGAGCGACGAGCAGTGATGCTCAGCTTGTGGTTGGGCTCCCTTCCCTGAGCTCAGGTCCTCTTTGGGATAGGAAAGAGGCCTGAGTGTCTGTCTGCCCCTGGGCCCAAGGTCATATAGCAATACTGCCTTAATTCTTACAGGGCCAGCTAACTTGAAAGGGATGTACCTGGATGTGGGTGGCTCATTCACAAGATCCTAACACTCCAAGAGATTGAACTGGAAGGATCACTTTGAGTTTGAGGCCAGATAATGAGACCAGAACCAATGAGATAGTCACCCATTATCTTGAGCATAATTAGGGGTCATAATTCTAGTCCTAATGTGTAATGCTAAACAACTTTGGAATGACAGGCTCCTCAATCTTGGCTAGCAAACTCCCCTGCATTCCTCAATACCCAACCTTAAATGTCATATCACTTGTGAATGGTCCCCAGCTTCTTTAAGTTCCTTCAGAGTCCTCTCTTATAGGATCACTTGGTCAGGCATCTCTTATAGGGTCACTTGATCAGGCATCAGCCTGGGGAATTGTGAATCCCAACTTCATTATAAGTGCACTCACTGTCCTTAGATCAACTCTGTAGAACTCGTTCTACTCAGAAACTGTTTTAAAGTGCAGTTCACACACCCAACTACTCATCTGTTTGAAGTGTGTGATGTGGTGGTTTTCAGTTTGTTCATAGTGATACGTGACTTTAGACACAGTCTAACTTAGAACATTTTCATCACTACCCCCCAAAGAAAGCTCCCACCTCCTACTACAGCCACCCCCAACCCCTGCACCACTCCACCCTGCCTGTGGCAGCTGCCAACCAGTGCCAGTTATCCAGATGGATCTGCCTGCTCTGAATGCTTCACATGAGCAGAGTCACATGGCATTAGGTACATCGTGACCTGTGCCTTCAGCCACTTGGCCCAGAGTTCTGTTTTATTATTTATTTTAACTTGTATCCATCTATTTCATTCTCTCTTAGTTCCATGCATAATATGCAATGTACTTTAATCATTTCCCCCATTATCTCCCCTCTGCTGAACCCTTTCCTCTTCCTGAGCCCCCTTTCACTCCGTGTCTGTTTTGTTTCCAAAGCATTTAGCTAGAGCTGCCTGCATGTACCTGGGTCAGGGGAAGGAGGGTCATTTACCCAAGTAAGGGCAAGCTAGCTATGGCTACACCACCAGGAATATGATGCTCAAGTAACCACTAGCTGCCGGTCAGTTCTCGGGGAGGGCAGGGCATTATGAACTCATCCCTATTCATAGCCGAATGTTGATGGATTAAGTTTTGTGCACATCTCAGCACCATGTTCTTGAGACTCAGCCATTATAGCAGTAGTAATTAACCTGTGGGTCACGAACTCTTTGGGATCACATATCAGATAGTTACATTATGATTCATACAAGTGTCTGGCATCTGTCTTCTCTGCTGCCACTCACTTTGTCCCAGGACACACACAGTCTTGGGACATCTCGACAAGAACTCTTTCCCTCTCTTTTCTTCTCAATGCTCATCACTGCTCTTTGATTGGGAATTCTGGGAACTGTGGAGGAAACCTGAGGAAGATGGAAGGCCCACCCAAACCCCTGATGTTCCCATCCTGAGACGCTGTCTCCGTCCATCAGAAAGTTCTAGTGCCATCACATCCAGCCTCAGCTGTCCTGGTCATCCCAGAGTCTCCACAGAGAGAGCAGGAGCCTAGACACATTACTAGGATGTGCATCCCTGGCCCAGACAGTACCAATCAGGTTCTGCCTCACCAGACACCTCTTCCGGAAAGCTTTCTCTTGTTCTTCAAAGGAGTTAGTGGCTTCCTCTTTACCCCTCACTTTTTAACCCTTTTTAACATCAGGCACTGCAGATGATGTGTATGCTCGGCCTTTGGAGCAAACACTGTCTCACCTGCTTCTCTGTCCCCGGCACCTGCTGTACACCTGGTGGATGTGAAGCTGGTACCCCAAGAGTTGTTCACTGAATACTAAGACTCACAGATGGACAGACATGTAGCTCTGATCCGTACCCAGTGCCCCCGCTGGTCTGGAATCTGATCCTTTTAGTGCCGTGTAGCCAGCTGGGCCTCTGCCCACCTCCAGCCACCCTCTGGCGTTTCCTTCTCCACACAGTTTCACCACAGCTTTCCAGACTGCACATCCTGGGTCCTTGCTCCTCCCTGCAGGACCTAACCCTATTTTAAGGCCTTTTCCGCCCCAGGGCCCTGAGGACTAGGAGGGCTTGGGAGAGTCCCACCCTTTCCTTCTCCTGCCATGGGAGCTATGTGCACTTGGGGTGTGGCAACTAGAGCTTTAGATTTATTAGGGCTGTCAAGGAGATGGATCGCTTATTTCCTGCCAAGTGTAACTGAAGGAACAGACATTATTTGCCTCAGCATGAGAGAGGCCGGCGGGGTCATCGTGCCAACACTCTTCGACATTGTAACCGTGACTTACCATCACCCCTGCCCAGCGTCTAGTGACTAAATGCTTGGAACATGGCAGTTTCTCTACCATTATCATATCATAATTGGAGAAACTGAGGCACCGAGAGGTGAGCTGAGTCTGGAGAAGGCTCTCTGACTCTGAGGGAAGGAGGAAGGATCTGGTTTTACTGCTTGCAAGCGGTGGTTCTCCTTGGCCTGGGGTGGGGGCGCGGGTGGGGAAAGGGAAGACACCCCTCCATCTCTGGCCCAGAACTAGGTGCCCATGGCCACATTTACAAAGGAGAGTGTTCTGGTCTCTCCCGAGTCACAGGCTTGTAGCAGGTTAATAGGGTCATTGTGAAGGTGCTTGCTGTGAGGTAGAGAGGCAGGCAGACAGGCAGAAACAGACACGCAGGTGAGGTGCTCAGTAAAGGGACCATGGCAACTGAAGAGCCTCCTGACAAGTAAAGCCACAGAGGTTAGACAGAATGGTCTGGTAGGGTGTGGATTCCCACAGTAACCTGAAAGGAGGAAGTCTGTACGGGTGGGACCATGGTCAGGTCTAGCTGGACAGGCTGTTTCTAGGTTCTTCGCCCCGACTTACTCATTGTTGCAAAAGAAGCAAGATACATTATCAGAGTCTGGTAGTAGTGCAGACTAGAGATACACTGTCATAATTGGAGGGTGGGGGGCATCAGTGAGGGGACTCCAGAGCCCTGAATATCGTTTAGGGCTTCCTTTGACTGCATGGAAGAGGAGGCGTTTGGCGACTAAGGGCCATGGTGAGGGTGGGTCTCTCTTTTGATGAGAGATAGGGCTGTGTATTCATTTCCCTATTGTGCACATCCCCCCTCTGATGCATCTGATTTTAATCATATGCATGCGTGGGCATCAGATGGTAAGTAAGGGATTCTCCCTGAAAGTTCACCTGAGGACAGATTTTTACTTTATTGTAAATCTAAATTTACCTAAAACCAGTTCAGCCTGGATTGGCACTTCTACTATTTATACCCAGGTATACTGGGAATACATTTGAAAAGAAACTGTCTAAATTTGATTGCTGCTAAAAATGGGAATGTTTGTACTCTTGCTCCGAGACTGCAGTATGTGTAGCCTACTGTAGTTTTTTTTGGAGGGGAGGCTCAAGATTTCTGATGCTAGGTGCTTGGAGAAGGGTGTGGGGGCACCGTACCTGCAGTGACAGAACTAAGCTATTGCAACAGAAGAGCAGTTGCAAAGCCCAAGGCCAAATACAGTCCCAGGCTTAACTATCCCCTGTGCTTGCCTCCCTAAGGTATAACAGTCCAGAACACAGATTTTTTTTTTTAAGATTTATTTATTTAATGCATATGAGTACACTATTGCTCTCTTCAGACACACAGAGGAGGGCATCAGATCCCATTACAGATGGTTGAGAGCCGCCATGTAGTTGCTGGGAATTGAACTCAGGACCCCTGGAAGACCAGTCAGTGCTCTTAACCGCTGAGCCAACTCTCCAGCCTGTACACAGATATTTTTAATAAACTCTAAACCTTAACATACTATCAGCAGAGCTCAAAGACAGATGAGTCACTTGGAGAAAATAATCATAAACACAGATCTCACAGCCTGGAGCTAAATTTCTTAATATGTAAAGAGCTCCTGTCAACCGATAAGCGAAAGCTCTTCCCCGTGATCTTTGAAATAATCAAAGAGCTGAGATAGAGAAGGAAATGAAAGATGACCCACATGGAAGGATGTCCCTTCGCTCTTGTTATACAGAGCAGAAGCTAGAGGAAAATGAGGCAGGCTTCTAACCTCCAGGGATTGAGGACGATGGAAAAGTTAGATGAGACATTTGGACTTTGAGATTGTGTGACAATAGCCACTGTTGTCAGTGCCAGTACTGCCTTTTCACAGAGGGCACTGGAACTCACACAGCCTTGGAAGGACAGGTCCTTTGACCCAGAACTTCCCAGCTCCTGTAGGTCTGCCTGACAGCAAACCCTGTGAGTGTGTGAAGTGGCGACGGTGTGTGGGAAATGCCATAGGTGTGCACTGCAGGCTGTCAAACAAGCGCTCACGTATCCTCGAGAGCTTCATCGTACAGCTGTGGAAGGGAAGGGGGCCAGCGAGTATGAGCAGATGCGTGAGGGAAGGGCCTTCCTAGGAAAGGAAGGGAAAGGGCGTGGGAAACAGGATCGAGGGAAGGAGTGAGAAGCAAGAGCTTATTGGTGTTCCCGAACTTGGGAACATGGCCCTGGAAGGACACACTGGGCTGTGGTCACAGCATCCAGGAGTCAGACCCTCCCCTTAGCTGCAGAATCTTTCTCTCTAACTCTGTGCCCTGACTGAATGGATAAACAAACAAAGTAGACACATGGGGTGTACTTACTGTACCAGTTCCCTCCTTCGTTTGCTAGCCTCAGTTTCTCCTTTTGGATGCTGGATCTTGAACCTATCTTCATTTCCAGTTCACGGTGTGGATCAAGGACAATTGTCAGAGGAGAATATGGACTGACAGGGTCTGAGGTCTCCCAGTGGCAAGGATCCTTCGCCCAAATATTGAGAGAAGTATTTAAAATTTCAGAATTTCCTAGCTTTGGGACTATTTGCTTATCCAGTGTGAGATCTCCATAATGCCAGGAGACATCCTACAGACTCAGCCTCTTGTCTTAATGACAAAATTTCCCTCTGTCTGTGCAGAGGGAGCTCCCCAACCCTCCCCAGTCTCCTGAGAGCCCCCAAGCCTACAGTTTTCTGACATATTTATCTAACTTCGGGCCTGTTCAACCTTTGGGGCTGGGCCTCCAAGGCCTGATGTAATCCAATCTTGGGTCTCCACTTCCCACTGCTGACCTAGACATCCTTTCCTTTGCAGAATTGTTTGAGAAAAATGAAGCCTTTCATCATCTTGAACGCTTTTGTAAAGGATGAGGGGGCCCCTGAGAAAGTGGGATGCTCACTTGGAAAGTCAACTGAAAGACATACCTTTGAGTATCCTTTGACAAAGGCTGCAGAACAGGACTGAAAGACATTCTGGGGGAAAGAACAGAAGCAGGAAAAACATTTCTCACTTTTCTAGCAAACACAGAAACCTGGGAAACATTTAGTCTCCTGCTACTGTCTCTCTGAGCATCTCTCCTGTGTGTGCTCCTGGCACTTGGGATACTGAGTTGAGAAGACCCTGAGCTCCAGGCCAGCGTGGGCTGTATAGACTGTTTCAACAACAACAACAACAACAACAACAACAACAACAGCAATGTAGGCTACATAGAAACTGTCTCAATAACAACAACAACAACAACAACAACAACAACACAATACCTTTAAATGAATCAATGGTGAGGTAATTCTTTTGTAAATTATGGTAAAGTTACATGATGGCATTTTGATATAACCATGAAAATAATGGGATTTTACAGAATTTTGAGGTGGGGAAAAGCTCACAGTGCCTTTGGATGGAAAGCAGAAGTTATAAAACTGAAAGTGTCAAAGCCATGCCGGCAGGTGCTATTTAGATAGCTACACACACAAATACAGCCATTTCTATAATGAGCATAGAGGGAAAAACCAGAAGGAAACACCAATGTGTATTCAAATGTTTGCTTCAGAAAATAGGGTTACAACAATTCAACGCTATTTTAATTTTCTTATTTCTGCCCCTTCCCCTCTTTTCCTTAAGAATACTTACATTAGAGTAAAACAATACATGTTTCTAAAAACCTGGACATATTTTTCAAATAACCAGATTGCCAGACCAAACACTACCTTGTTTTTTGTTTTTAATCATCTGTTGATGCCCTATTATGGCCTCTCACCAGGAGTTGTAAATGGGCACTCTGTGGCCTAAAGGAATTGGATAGATGAACTTGGCTTGGCCGCTCAAATTTCACAGGAGATTTTGTTTCTAATACTCTTGAAAATGCACACACGACAGCGATTTCCAGCAGTGGGTACACATCCCTTTGGCACACTTGACAGTGCTGGAAGGCAGCTGCCCCGCTGGTTGCCATGGTCCCGCAGTTGACCATTGCCACCGTCCCATTGTCTGCATGCAGCCAGCTGGCGTAAGCGAGCATCTGAAGATGCCAGGCCTCCAAATCCAGAACATCGTGATTCTCAGGAAGCTGCCGGTATAAAGCTCCATGCCTGACCTTGTGTCACAGCTCCCAGCCCCATTATAGATGCACCAAGAACAAGGTACAGAATTAATTGCCTTTGGCCTGTGTGTAAACGCTGCACAGGAATCGTAACTGAGCTTTGTGTTTATTTAGACTTGGGTCCATTCCCAAGGATGCCTCTGCATATACAAAATTCCCTAGTCTAGAGAACTTGGAAAGTGAAACACTTCTGAGGGTTTCAGATTGCTCAAGCCCGATTGTGATCCCTGCCCCACCCTGCGTCTCAAAGCCAAGTTCAGGGCTGTTCCCCAGTACCTTCAGCCCAACCCTAGATGCTTGTTGAGCAAATGAAGGGTGAGCAAAGTCCACCGGAGGTACTGGGATATGACACAGTGGCAAAAGCCAGGGTAGAGCACATCTGTAAGCTCTTAGGAGCACGTGGCCACAGGCGATGGCTCTGCTTGGACCTTCGCTTTTCACACCCAGGGCTCCAAGGATCCTCGGGAGTTCTCTGAGGCAGATGTACAAGATGCCCCCCAGGAAATTTTCTTTAAATGGGCAAAGAGGAAAAGTGTGGGTGGCATGCCAGGATCTGGGCAGGAGGAAGTGCATACGGATGCTGACAGGCTCTTGACTGGTTTGGGGTCCTCAAGCTGCCACATTGCTTTCCTCTATTGATGTCCATAGCCACGAGCCACCCGCCTAGCCCCAAGTGATCGATGACAGCCATGAGCCACCAGTCTACCCCCTAAGTGATGAATGGCTCATAAAGGAAGGAGTGGAGGCAAAATGTCGCAAGATGCAGACATCTTGTCCTTGGCAGGGACCTGGGTATTGGTGACATTACCACTGAATACTATAGTAGTTCCAGGTCAGGGCCACAAATGATCCCCAGATGCACCCCTACAGGGTGGGCATCGGGTACAGTGCTAGCCTCTTAGTACAGGGGAAAGTACAGCTTAGCAGTGGTAGGGAACAAAGATGGAGTGTTTGGACCCCCCTGTTCCCTCAGATGCGATCTCAATGGTCTCCACCCGAAATTCTCTGACAGATGCAGTGAGCTTCCTGTTCATGGGTCTTCGATCACAGCAGTGGCACTCTTTATTGAACTGTGACATGCACAAATGCCTCCATCTGCAGGCCGAGTGCACTGTATGCAGGATGTATCTTAACCAGTGATGCACACTGTGTCGCTAGCTAGCATCTAGAAGGAGGAAGAGAACACTCCTAGCTTGGTGTATGAGTGGGCCCCTCCCCTCCTGTCCCTCTCCACAGCTGCCACAGTCATTGCATAGTATAATGGATCTGCTCAGCCTGCTCTGGTAGGTTTTGCCTCTTTCAGCTCCATCGGTTCTTGTTCTGCTTGTCTGTTCATCTGTACTGTAGCTGTTGACATTACCTCCAGTTGTACTGAGTGCAGTGTACTGAGCTGAGCTCCCCTAGTTCTGAGGTGCATGGTGCTACGGTCAGGGGAGCTACCAGAAGTTTCTAGGTCCTTGGATGAAGGTACATACACTTCCTTGTTGGATGGTAGGCTCTTGATTTTGTGTATTTTTTTTTGGGGGGGGGGGGAAGAAATCAGAGTGGTCCAGTCAAGTCTGCGCACATGAACTGAGCAGTGAGACAGTGTCCCAGGAGATGGGCTGCTCTACAGGGGACACAGTCTTCTGGTCCTCTGTTGCCACCTGCATCCCACCTGGGCTGTGTTCTTCTCTCCAAGGGATGCTGGAGGTAGGAACATGTTTTTATTAGCTTGATTCTCTTTTAAACCAGCCAGAGAAGCCATGGTTGTGTTATTATTGGCCGCACGCTATTACAAATGGTATCTTATATGTCTGCCATGAAGAGGAGATAGAACAAGCTCTTTCTTGATTGGTCTGGTTAATACAGTTTTTCCTAACTTACACTTAAGGGCTAAGAAGATCAACATGTAAATTAATGTTTGTAAGTCCCTCAGCTTAGTCTTCCTGCAGGCACGCTAATCCTAGAAGATCCTTTTAGAAGGTTCTTGTACGTTAGCTGATGTGTTCTTCCCCACATAGGTCAATATGGTTATAAACTATTCATCTTATTCATTCATTTACTCATCAGGCAGGGTTTTCCTGTGGACCCCTGACAGGCCTGGGGCTTGCTATGTAGACTAGGCTGGCCTTGAACTCACAGAGATCTGCCTGTGTCTACCTCCAAAGCACTGGGATTCAAGCATGTGCTGCTATGCCCAGTGTGCAAAGAGAATTTTAAACTCTCTGAGTTGCACACCAGTTGCACACCAGTGATGCCGGTGGCGGGTTGCAAGCTGCTGGTACTCTACTCAGAGGCTCCTGTGTCATGTCTGGAGCTCAATACTTTTTAAGTAGGCTTCTTAATCTCTTCAGGCTGCTATGTTAACAAAACACTGTAAGATTGGTGGCTTTGAAGAATGAGAAACTTATTTGCCACACTTCTAGGGGCGGAGAAGTCTGAAGTCAAGGTGGCAGTATGCTTGGTGTTCGCAGAAGGCTCTTTCTCCCTGTGCCCCACATAGCAGAAAGAATAAGGCAGCTTCCCTCAAACCTCTTCATAAGGACCCACCAGAGTTACTTTCCTATTACTGCGCTGAAACACCACTGCCAAAGGCAGTACATAGAAGGATGGGTTTCTTTGAACTTATCTGTCCAGAGTCCGACACAACAGCAAGATGCAAGCTCACATTAAACCCTAAGCGTGAGACAGAGGATGGAGGATGGAGGGAGGGAAGAGGAGGGGCAAGGAAGGAGAGGGAAGGAATGTGAGAGCCCCAGAGTGTATTCACACACAGGGAATGGCAAAAAGTTTTGAAATTTCCAAGCCCATCCCAGTGACACACTCCTTCCAACAAGTCTACACTACTAGACCCCAAATAGCACCACCAACTGGGACCGAATGTTCAGAGACGTGAGTCTATGGGGTACATTCTCATTCAAACCACCACAGACACTTATCCTATCCCTGAGGCCTTCACCATTCCTCACCAAAGGTCCCATCTCCAAATTCTTTTGCAGGGGGATTTCAGCATAGGAATGCAGGAGACACAAATATTCAGCTGTTAAGGTTTGGTCTGTTGCTATGTATTATAATGCTAAATGCCAACTCCCAAAGTCTGATTGCCCTCAAGGACTAGAGAATCCCCACACACACACATCAGGTAACACTTTATGACCTTGCTCCTTAATTTAAAATTACTGGCTGAGTAAAGATGCTGACAGCCAGCCTGTAGATGGGCAGAGGAGAGGTAGGTGGGGTTTCAGTTCCCAGGCTTGGGGTCTGACGAAGACCACAAGTGGAGCAGAGAGAAGGTGGAGAGAGGGGAAGATGACGTGGGATAGGTGGATCATAAAAATATGGCCACGAGGGCTGGCCAGTTGGAGTAAGAGCAGTGCAGGCAGAACATGGCTAGTCATATCTCAGGGTTATTGTCAGGGAAGTAGACATAACAGCATGGAGGGTAGATACCTGCCCCGTGTTAGTACTGTCTAAGGTTTATTATAAATATAAAAATTTGTATCTTTTATCTGTGAACTGAGTGGTGAAAGGTGGAGTAGAACTCCCAATTGAGATGAAATATTTATTACCAGAGGGGTGGGGACAAGGGGGGAAGGCTCAAGGCAGTCTCTTTAGGTGTCTGTTCTGGTGGCTACGGTGGTGAGCTTTCTGCCTAGTGGAGCCATATGCTTTCTGAGGAACACGTCTGGTCTTGGACCTTCAGTTCGCTGATTGGCTGCCTGTGTACACATGTAAACGCATGTGCATACACAGTACACTTACAGGGATAAAATGGCGTGCCCAAACTGGGGAAAGAGGAGGTGTCCTCATGAAATGTCCAGGTGAAGGACATTTTTCTACAGGAGGAGGTGTGGTTTCTGTTCAGTAGAGAGTGGTGTAGTTAGAGAATCAGAAGGCCAAAGGGAAACAGACCTAGGTTCAGATCCCAATCTGACCTTTCCGATCCTATGCATTTGGGCAAGGTTTTTTTCACCTTTCTCCCTCTCCCTCTTTTCCTTCCTTTTTTGTCTCTTTCTCCCTCTCTCCCCCTCTGTCTGTCTGTCAGTCTGTCTCTGTCTCTGCATCTACATCTGTGTCTGTCTCTGTGTGTTTAGCATATGCACCAATGTAGACATGTGTGTACAGCGTGTAACTTCCTCTGCCAGTCTCAGTCCCAGCCTTATTGCTCTAAGATGGGCTTACTCACCGATGCTCTCTCATTCTTGACTAGGCAAAGCCCCAGGATCCACCGTTTTCACTCCCTCAACTTTCTGGTTAGAGGCACACACACAGCCATGCCTGGCTCACATGGGTGCTGAGGATTCTAGCTCAGGGCTTCATGCTTACACAGAAGTCCTCTTACCCAGAGAGTCTCCCCACCTCCATACTTGTTTTTAAGCTTTAACACTGCCAGGATAGTCCCTTCTCAGCCTACTGGAATAATTCATGCTTATGAAACATGCATTAAATGGTAGCTATCCCATTGGGCTCTGACTGTCCCATGCTCTGCCAGATGCCAAGGGTATGAGTCAGCTTCCCATCCCCGAATACCTGAGCAAGCCACCTCATGAGAAGAATGGGGTTACATGAGCTCCCAGCTTAGGAGCTTTCTGCTCATGGTCTGTCAGTTTGCTCATGGCTGTGGTGAGGCAAAGCATTGTGACGGGAGTGTGGAAGGGCAAAGGGACCAGAGTCCATATCATGTTCCCCTTGAGGGCCCACCTCTTAAAGGTTCCACTGGACCTTCGCCCCCTCATAGTGCCCAACTGGGGATACAGAGCTTAGCATGGAGCCTTCACAGGACACCACAGGTCCCAGCTATAGATAGGACTTAATTGTAAGTTTCTGGGCATCTTGTTTAACCGTCACTTCACTGCGACTTACACCTTCCAAGCAAATCTTCCCTTCAGTTAGGTTTCCTGCCGAGCCCTAAGAGCTGTGCGATTACTAGTTCCATATGCTTATGTTGACTTTTTATAAAGACACAGCTTCCCAGTGAGTGCGTGCCTGTGTGTGTGTGTGTGTGTGTGTGTGTGTGTGTGTGTGTGTGTGTGTTAGGATATTCTCTAGCTCTCTTTTTTTTTTTTTTTTT
>JADRCD010155090.1:0-12249 GCA_019843815.1 Montemys delectorum | reverse complement strand
GCTTTACTATAGGGAATAAAGGTGAACTAAGGAGCCAAAGCATACTGTGACGCAGTGCTTTCCTTTCTGGGTCCTCTCCTTATCCATCCAAGGAAGACATCTTAAATGATTCAAAAGCGTCACATACACTCATTTTTCACATACAAACTTTTACAGTTTATATCTGCCTTTCTTTCTTTGTTTTTTTTTTTGTTGTTTGTTTTGTTTTGTTTTATTTTGTTTTTCGAGACAGGGTTTCTCTGTGTAGCCCTGGTTGTCTTGGAACTCACTCTGTAGACCAGGCTGGCCTCGAACTCAGAAATCCTCCTGCTTCTGCCTCTCAAGTGCTGGGATTAAAGGCGTGTGCCACCACTGCCCAGATCTGCCTCTTTTTTAACAAACGCCTGTGTATATTTTCATGCCTGTGTATATTTCCTTTCACTGACACCTGTGTATATTTTCTTTCACAGACGCCTGTGTATATTTTCACGCCTGTGTATATTTCCTTTCACTGACACCTGTATATATTTCCTTTCACTGGCACCTGTGTATATTTTCTTTGACGATGCGGCACAACAGGAGTGCTGGGCAGTGCTGGAGGATATGCTTAGCCTGCGCGGAGTTCTAAATACCACTTTGCTCATACTGCACTCAGTATTCACCTTTTGAGGATATCATTCAATCCTCTGCTTGAGAAACACTGCTAAGTCGGGTTGGGGTGACGACTCAGTCTGTGTGGTGTGTGCTGTGCAAGCATAAGGCCCTGCCTTCCACGCCCAGAAGCCCCGTGGGAAGCCCTTGTGCCGCTGCACTGTTTGTCACTCCCAGTTTTAGACAGAACCCTGGGGTGAACTGTTAACCTAGCCTCCTCAAAGAACTCCAGCCCAGTGAGATCTAATTTGAAGATCAGGGTAGACAATGCCTCAAAAATAAAATCCAGGGCTGGAGAGATGGCTCGGCGGTTAAGAGTTCAGTTCCCAGCAACCACATGGTGGCTCACAACCATCTGTAATGGGCATCCAATGCCGTTTTCTGGTGTATCTGAAGACAGCGACAACATACCCATATACATGAAATTAATAGACAAATCTTTAAAAAAAAATCCGAGTTTGTTCTCTGGACTCCTCGTGTGCGTATGTGCACCTGCACACACGTGAGCACATACAACACACACAGACATATGCGCACAAAGAATGTGGGCACTAGGAGGTGTGAAGGAAGCTGCTTTTGTGGCTTTGTGGCTTTCCTGACACAGTACCTCCTCACCAGCACAGAACTGCCTCCAGGAGAATGTTAAAGCTTTCTTATCAAGAGTTAATTAAGCAGAACACATTCTTCTCTATTTATTAACCACGGCTCAAAGAATACCAAACTTAGTCTAGTATTTGGATTCCAACCTGACATTGCCAGTTAGGTGGGCAAGACTCACATTTGTTTCACGTTTTTTCCAACATGAAATGATAATGGTAATGAAATGTGTACCTGAGCAAGCACAGCCACATACCGTTCAGGGAAACACGGGTAGATTCTGGACAACAAATGGTCAGTGGCTCCCTAACAGAGTAAATGAAATGCAGCTAAACATTCCCACGATACACAAATACAGCAGGCAAGAAACAAACGCGTGAAGGTTTCATTCATGTATACAAAATATGTTGGCTCTCTCTCTCAATATAACCCACTTAACTGAGCCCGATTATTGATGCCTACCCATGGAAGGTATGGGCCATCCCCTGGGGGGTGGGCATGGACAACCCACCAGGGTCAACATCCTCAAAGAAAAGTGGTTCTCCCTCTCGCAGCCACCAGAACTTCCAATAGCTTTCCAGCTAAGGGGGGAGCACCCCTGAGCACACTCCCTCTCCCCCATCCATTCTGGGGTTGCAACTGGCTTGATCTTGTGTGTGTTCTATACAACTGACAACTTTTTAGGAGGCTCTATGTGCTGCATCGTGTCTAAAAGACAGAATTTCATAGCATTCTCCTTCATCCCCAGCTCTTACATTCTTTCTGCATAATTGTTAATGATTTTTCCCAGAACTTTCAGGTGTGTGCACGTGTGGGCATGCATGTGTGTGTGTGCCTGTGTGTGTACCTGTGTGTGTACCTGTCTGTGCACCTGTGTGCACACCTGTGTGCATCTGTGTGTGTGCATGTGCTTGTGTGTGTATGTGTGCGTGCGTGTGTGTGTGTGTGTGTGTGTGTGCCTGTGCGCATGCATGTGTGCATGCCTGTGTGTGTACCTGTCTGTGCACCTGTGTGCACACCTGTGTGTGTCTGTGTGTGCACCTGTGTGTGTGCACCTATATGTGCATCTGTGTGTGTGCATGTGCTCGTGTGTGTGTGTGTGTGTGTGTGTGCCTGTGTGCATGCATGTGTGCTGGGTGTGTGTGTGTGTGTGTGTGTGTGTGTGTGTGTGTGGTGATACACATGTCTCAGCTAAGGCTGAGCACTCACAGTCACTATTCTCAGGACTTTGACCATTTGTGAGTCTCTATGGAAGAAGGAGGATGATGGGAAAAAGGGATTATGTGTATGTGTAGGTAACTAATCACAATTAAGACTGTATAAAGAGGTTTTAATAAAACAAACAAACAAACAAAACCTTATTAGTTTGTAAGGTTATTTTACTCCCTCCCCAGAAGTTTGAGTGTGTGGACAATATTGCTCTCAGAAGATGAGTTATTCTTTTCTTAAAAATTGTGTGTGTGTGTGTGTGTGTGTGTGTGTGTGTATGTGGTGTGTGAGTATGTGCACACAAGTGCAGGTGCCTGCAGAGGTCAGGTGATGCTATCAGACCTGATGACGCCATCAGACCCTCTGGAGCTGGAGCTATGAGTCTCCTGATGTATAAAGCCATCTTTCCAGCCCCGTGAATTATTAAATGAAAATCTTAGTGCCAGGTTTGGGCTATCTCTCCCTCCTAGCTGCCAGTCAGTGACACCCTAGAAGCATTTAAAACTACACGAGCTACTGTTAATGCTTTGCTCATTATTATAAGACCCTGTTACTAAAGACACCACACACTTTGGTTTCAGGACATAGAGCAGTCAGCTTCAAGTGTTCAGGAAACTCTCCCAGCTAGCTAGTTTTCAAACTGCAGGAAGGGACTACGTAGGCTTCTGGCTGAGAAAAGATATCCACAGTACTGGGCCCTGGACACTATGACAACCTGCCATGAAAGGCTTGTCTGCTGGTGCAATCTCTGCAGGATAGTTCCGGGGTAACCAAGTCCGTGAGATCTGCTAAGCAAGAGTGAATGTATGCCTGGTACTTACTGTAAACCTATCAAAATCTCATGGATGGGGAGATCCATGGATTTCTGACCCCGTGTAACCTACTGTAGTTTTGCTAAATGGTCATGCTGCCAAACTGCCTTCTAATTATCTATGTTTCGTGTTCGACCTTGGTCAGAGTTTTTGTTGTTGATGTTACTTGTGTGCTTGTGTTGCAGTGGGTCGGGTGAGCATTCTTCTTATATCTCAGTGGCTTCTGACACCATGGGACCATTTGTTCTTCTTTTGGCTTCAGTTTGCTTCGGACTTCCCTGGCTGTCTCTCTCGCTCCTTTTCATCTTCAATTTGTCCTTATTGTATTTGAGTGGCCACTGTGAAGTCTTTGGTGAATTCCTTTCCTAACCCCTTCACTCCTTGAATGAATGGCTGCGTCACAGCTTTCAGTCCCATCCACATCAAATCTAGCACGACACTGCACTCCATCAGGATTCAGATATCCAGCTACCCAATGACATTTCAGTCAGTTACCCACTGGATACACCAAACTTGGTTTTTCAAAATCCACCCATCTCTACCCATGATTCTCGCCCCTCACGGCAAAGCCCTGCTTCATCTGTAATTCTCTGAGATCCATAATGATGATTCTATTTTTCCAATTATCAAGGACCTAAATCTAAGTCACACTTGACTCTGTTTGTCTCTTCTACCCATGGTTAATCTCTCAAAAGAAAACTTAACACTTTTTTTTTTTTTTTTTTTTTTTTACTGTGCTGCTGCTTTCCTTCCATGAAAATCTAAGCAGCCCAGATCCAGTCAGAACATATTTGGTTACCCTGGAACCATCATGCTGCGACTACACCAGCAGACAAGTCATTCATGGCAGGTTGTCATAGCATGCAGCTCTCCTCCTCCCACCCTAGCCCTCCCCTTCCATCTTGTTCATAGATGTATTACAAAAATGTAGAAAATGGTGCTTATTAAATATGAGACAGAACTTGATGAAATTAACAAATCTGGAGCCAAGGAGGTAAATGTGGGTTTGAGTGCTTTCTGCTTTCCATGGACGAGGGAGAGCCCACGTTTGCCTAGCACTGGGTTCAGTGAGACTATCCCAAGGGAAATGGAGTAGAGAGTCACAAGACAATGTATCCAACATTCTCCTCTTGACTCTACACTCATGTAGAGTACATGCACTCACCAACAAATGTGTGTGTACACTGCACAAATATCCCATATATACACATACAATAGTGAGTAACTTGTAATTTTAGAAAGGAGGGAGTTTGAAGTGTTTTCAGTGTTAGAATAGCCATGCAGAATCAACATGTGTCTGGGCAGCATCACAGGCAGACGGTCCCTCTGGGCAGGGCCCAGGCATGAGTACAACGGAGGTCTGTATGAAGGGGTACACGAGAAGGCACACACTATTTTACGCTCACAGGCTCTTCCCGTGTGTCCCAAAGGGTACACATGTCAAAGGAGGTCATCAGTGCACACTTGGTATCAGCCACAAACAAGCTGCTTCGCTCCAGCAGCGTGAAGAGGATGGACAAGGCGCATTTTCTCAATCCCATGAACGGTATGTCTTTCTTCCTTGGGAGGACATGACTCTGGATAGAGTTTATGATGTGGTACACATGACAACATAGTCTAGAAAAATCCACCAAAGGAAGTTAGGATGATGCAATGCTGTAGAAACAAACTTAATTAAAAGGCAAAAGCCATAAGTGCATTACTAAATTTAGAACTGAGGTGGACCAGGAGGTGGGCCATCCTCTTCATGCCACCATTTTAGGGCTGAGAAACCTGAGCCAAGGGAAACGAGAAGCTTGACTAAGGACTCTAGCTCGCGGAGACCAGAACTTCCACTTCAAGTTTTCTCCTGGCTTTAGCGCTCTTTGATGAAGTCACAGAATGTTAACTAGGGTTCAAAGAACCTAGAGTACTCCAAACAGAGAGCTGATGAATTTCTCTTGGGGTAAATCTACTGTCATGTCCTTTGTTTCACTGTAAGCAATAAAAATCATAAGGTACTATTAAAGCTTCAATGATTCTTACAGAATCATTACACGAGCCCTCAAGCCAGCCTAAAATGAAAGCATTTGACTCAGAGGAAGCTTAAGGGCAAAGTTGACCTTGTGACCCAAAAGTACCTCTGTGTCGGCTCCTCGGCTCCTCTCCTCAGCTTCCCTACGGTCAGTCAATAGCTCAATTATCTCATTTGAGAAGTCTTCAATTTGAACTTCCCGTGATCTCCAAGGGTGGTGATGGCAAGAGGTAAAAATTACTCTGACTCAGCAATTTTGGTTTTGTTTTATCCCGGGAGCAGATCACTTTTCTTTTTCTTTCTGGCCATCTCCTTCAAATTTAACTACAATCCTTTTGTGAATGTACACAGCAGGCCTTGCAGCAAGGCCTGGCCTCATGTGATGTTTCTGGGATCTCTACAGTAGTCACAGGCCTGAGGCTACTGAGAACATGTCACACACTTGGTCAGGAGCTCTTTGGAGTGACTCCCTGTCAACAGCTTGATTCACTTTCATTATGAACTAGCTTGCTATAAATTGTGGGAGTGAATTATGGTTGGCATTGTGTGATGGGCTCAGAGAGAACACAACAGATCAGGCACCAGTTCCTGCCCACTTATCATCTCAGGAAAGGGGTTCTACCAGTGGGGTTGCCCACGAAGGCTGGCACTGCAACGCTCTTCTTTCTAATCAGTACCGATTCATTTGTGTGTCTGTGCTGATACTGCAGAGATTCATTTTACTACAACTGAGACAAAATTTATAGATTGCTTATCTCAGAGTCTTCTGGAAAACAGGGGGCTTAGATGTTATGAAATCACACAGATATTATACACCCCTAATTAAGCAATTGTAGTAAAAGCCAAATACTTCTATTATGTTATGCTTTTACAAAGAATTGCAATTGCAGTAAAGAAAATGGAAAGTATTAATACACAGACACATACTGTAAAAAGTGATTAATCAAAAACCCATCTGTATTAAGAGAGTGCCTGTGAAGAGCAAAGGAGTCGGGAGCTTTGCACAGGTCCAAAGCCAAGGATGAGTGAGTCCTGCGAAGTGCCTGTCACTGATGCTGACGGAATGCCTTCTGCTTGGGGCCAAGAAGCGCCAGTGTGCCTTGCCTGTCTGAACGTTATAAATACAGGCCAGAACTGGCACTGAGCCTGGACTTCGACATTTCTACATCCTGCTGGGGTTTGAGAAATCCCCATTTCCCGGGGATTTTGTTAAATAGCTTTAGGGACGTCACCATGGCACTGACCACACAGTGCTCACTCTGCACATTTCAAGTGCACTCGCATTCAGAAAACCCTTGCAGAGTGAGACTAAGTGGCGGGCTAGTACCCTTTTAATTAAGTTTGTTTCTACAGCATTGCATCATCCTAACTTCCTTTGGTGGATTTTTCTAGACTATGTTGTCATGTGTACCACATCATGAACTCTATCCAGAGTCATGTCCTCCCAAGGAAGAAAGACATACCGTTCATGGGATTGAGAAAATGCGCCTTGTCCATCCTCTTCACGCTGCTGGAGCGAAGCAGCTTGTTTGTGGCTGATACCAAGTGTGCACTGATGACCTCCTTTGACATGTGTACCCTTTGGGACACATGGGAAGAGCCTGTGAGCGTAAAATAGTGTGTGCCTTCTCGTGTGCCCCTTCATACAGACCTCCGTTGTGCTCATGCCTGGGCCCTGCCCAGAGGGACCATCTGCCTGTGATGCTGCCCAGACACATGTTGATTCTGCATGGCTATTCTAACACTGAAAACACAGATCAGCACAAGGGTTCGGCATTCTTCTCCTGGTCTCTGGGTCAGACTTACCTACAGGCCGACTGCACCACGGCTACCAGGCTCTATTGCACTTGTTTGTTTGTTTGTTTGAGAGAGGGTATCCTGTAGCCTTGATGCCACTAAGTAGCAACAGGTTAATGGTGAGCTTTTGACCTTCCTGCTTCACCTCCTTGGCTCTGGAACTACTGCGGGCTTCAGCATTCCATCTATTCCGTGCTGGGGACGAAATCTAGGGCTCTGCACATGGCAGGTGCATGCACATGGCAGGCAAGCACCCACTGACACTGTCTTTCTCCCCTTTTAAAATTCTATCATTCAAACTAGGACCATGTTTCAGGAGGTGAATGCGCACACACGACCTGACCAATAGGAATCCCACCCTGTAAGCACACTGTGTTCCAAACACTCCTTATGTGTTTTGACGACGTTTCAGGGTACCTTATCCACCTTAACACATAAAAACCAAGTGTACAATTCAGATGTGTAAGCCACTGATGCTTATTCTGAAGACTTATCTCCCTCAACAGACACAAGTTTTCCTTCAAGACTGAGCAGGGCCTTGTGCTCATTATTACTTCTAAGCAGTCACACAGGGCCACACAGGGCAGGCCAGAAAGTCCAGCCAAACAAGGCGGGGCCAGGCTGTCCATCTAGAAGGCCACAGTCTTTCAAGGCAGAGGAAGCTGGAGAAGCCCAGAGGTCCCGTCCTCCAGAGTATTAAAATTTAAATTTCTTGCTTATGTATTTCTTAACTTCTGTAGTTTAGAGAAGCCCAGGGAGGCAAGGTTCGCCATGCGCTGGCACCTGCCTCACCCAGAATGTAAAATGGGCACAGGAAATGAGGCTGAGCTAAACTGTGACTGGTTCTACGGGGACGGTTGTCATTTCCTTTCCAAGGGTAACTTCACCTTGTTTACCAGACGCTTTCTCACAAGTGTTTATGGAGGATGGTGAGGGCCGCTCAGCCCAGGTGGATCAGGGAGGCTAAGGCAACTTCTGGCCCAAACTTTTCCATTTCCTTTCCCTCCATCCTTCATTTACTTATTTGGCAGGGAATCCAATGGAAGGCCTTGTACATCCAAGTAAGCGCCTCAAAAAATAAAATAAAATGTAAACTTTTCAAACAAAGTAACATTACTCAGGGCACAAGAGGTGGGCAGGGAGACAGGAGATTGACAGGCCAGTGGATTCACAGTAAGATCCCTTTAAGCAATTATTTTAAAATCTTTATGTGCATGAGTGTTTTATCTGCATGCATGTCTGTGCACTATGTGCATGCCTGGTGCTCACAGAGGCAGGAAGAAAGCAATGGAGTTACAGAGAGTTGTTGGGAACTGACCCTGGGTCTTCTGGAAGGGCAGCTAGTGCTCTTAACTACTGAGCTATCTCTCTAGACCCTTAATAACAATCTTAACAACAATCTCCTATTTGAAAATTCTCTTCTCTGCCCAGGATTCCTGGCAATCACTGCCCTGCGCGCTGTGCAGTGAGCCTGCTTCTATCTCACATCAGCTCTTGATGAATTTCTCCTGTTGGACATGCTCAGTCAAGTCCACGTGCGAAGAGAGGAGCCCAGGTTCTCTAATCTCTACCAGAGAGGCACAGCTCAGGAGACCAAGTATGGAACTCACCAGAACACTCAAGTACGAGTGGGACAGAAAGGTAGGATGTTAAATATCTGGCCATATATATATATATATATATATATATATATATGGCCATATATTATATATAATATATATGTATATGTATTATGTATATTATATATGCACACACATACACATACATACACACACAAACACACACATATATGAAACATAAAACTCTGTGGTACAAGATGAGTAATAGTTGGGTTAGGGTGGAAAATCTCTTCTGAATTTAATATCACAAGAGTTCCTGCTTCCAAGTTTTCTTTACACACAGTAAAGCTAAATGGAATCAAATGTGAAGACAGCCACCACTCCAACAACTGGGAGAGACTGTCAAAGGCAGTTTCCACGAAAGGTCCAGACTGAAGGCTGTGGTCAAAGGCCACTGGTCTCCCATAGCCAGATTGTATCAAAGATCTATACGGAAAAATGTCATCTAATTAAAATATTCCTGGTTCTGTAGATGAATATACTTTTCAATAAAAAAAAAAAAAGATAACAACCAATCATTCCCGAACCAGGATCGGTGTGGCTCTCAGATCTCAAAGAAATTCTGTCTTGCAGCGGATAGAGGTTAGCGCAGAAACACCAATGTGCAAGAAGCTAACAGACCCAGTGCTCAACCATAAATGTGACATGTTTTCCCCAAGGCTCAGGGCCCATCACAGAAAAGGGAGGTGGAAAGAGGTACCCAGAAATGGGGAAGGGTCAGAGTGAAACGGAGCCTCTGGACAGGACAGGACTCTGTGCTCACGGGCTCAGAGGTTCATCAGATCTACACACCATCAAACTAGTCTTTATTCTGGCACAGAGTGGGAAGGGTCTCAGGAGCGTCCACCCCTAACTGATGAGCTATGAGCATTTGATGGCTTCTAGGGAGGGAGAGTGAGGTTTCTTCAGGGGTCTGATTATTCTGGTAGGTTATACTCCACTGCGGGTCCTCACATCCAAAAATATATGGACAGTGCAAATTGGGTCACTGGATAATTATGCTTAAAACAAAAAGGATATGAACTTAGAGAAGGGGAGAGGAACAGAGGTGAGCCCAGCAAGGATTAAGGGAAGGAGTCGCTATATATGAAATATGTAAAGAACTAAAAAAACCTTTAAAATAGTAACACAAAAAGCAAAAGGAAGGCAAGCACACAAGTAAATGCATCACAGTTCTGCCATCCTGGCCTGGGGGCTGAGGAGAGCTTCAATAACCAGACTCCTCCCCTCCTAGACACTGGAACTGAGAGGTATTCAATAACTGGACTCCTCCCTCCTAGACACTGGAACTGAGAGGTATTCAATAACCGGACTCCTCCCTCCTAGACACTGGAACTGAGAGGTATTCAACAAACCGGACTCCTCCCTCCTAGACACTGGAACTGAGAGGTATAGAGCACATGACAGCAAATATCAAATAATTCACAAAAAGCCTGAAAAGTCACTAGGGAAAAAAGGTGTGTGTAGTAGCGCACCTTGTGGACCAGCCCTACAAATGGAAAGCTTGGTTCTGGCATATGCTAGCCAGTACATCAGGCTCTCACAATGCCATGGACTCCCCTGTACCACAGACACCATCTTTCACTCATTCATCTCCATTTTCTTAAATTAATATTGTCTCCCATGAATAGAATGCGACCATCACAAAAGCAGGAGTAAGTTCTGTCTGCTCATTACTTTCCACCTTACACCTCAGTGTCTGCCATATAATAGATGTTTATTATATATTATTATCCATATATATCCAATATGTATTCTCCATGTGTGCGTGTACATGTGTGCACATGGGGAATAAATCAACACTTCAAGGTCAGTGCCTTAGTGTTCTATTGCTGAGAAGAAACACCAAGACCAAAGCCCACTCTTATAAAATAAAGCATTTGAATTGGGGCTGGCTTACAGTTTCAGAGGATTGGTCCATTATCCTCATGGCAGGAAGCATGGAAGCAGGCAGGCAGGCAGACATGGGACTGAGAGCTACACCCTGATCCACAGGCAGGCAGTCAGACATGGGACTGAGAGCTACACCCTGATCCACAGGCAACAAACATAGAGAGGGAAACTGGGCCTGGTTGGGCTTTTGAAATCTCAACATGCAACTCCAAAACACATTTCCTCTCAGAACTAATCCAACAAGGCCACACCTCCTAATCCTTCTCAAATGGTTCCACTCCTTGGTGACTAAGCCTTCAAATATATAAGCCCATGGAGGCCATTCTCATTCAAACCACCACAGTCAGTACAAGCACAAGGGGGCGGGTTTTGTTTGTTTGTTTTTTTTAAACTTGAATTGTTTGTCAATGAAAATAAAACAGAAGGAAAAGAATTAAACACCCTTGGACAATTCTGGATGAGACCCAACACAGTTTTTTTAGATTTTGCTTTATTTATTTATGTAGTATGAGTGTTTTGCCTGCATGTATGTGTGTACACTATCTGCATGTCTGGTTCTTGAGGTGATCAGTGCTGGATACCATGGAACTGGAGTTATGGATGGTTGTGAATTGCCATGTAGGTGCTTTTAACTACTTAGCTACTGTTCTGGCTGTTTTTGTGTGTCAACTTGACACAAGCTGGAGTTATCACAGAGAAAGGAGCCTCCCTTGAGGAAATGCCTCCATGAGATCCAGCTGTAAGGCATTTTCTCAATTAGTGATCAAGGGTGGGAGGGCCCAGCCCCAGCCCATTGTGAGTGGTGCCATCTCTGCGCTGGTGGTCCTGGCTTCTATAAGAAAGCAAGCTGAGAAAGCCAGGGGAAGCAAGCCAGTAAGTAACATCCCTCCATGGCCTCTGCATCAGCTCCTCCCTCCAAGATCCTGCCCTGTGTGAGTTCCAGTCCTGACTTCCTTTGGTGATCAACAGCAATATGGAAGTATAAACTGAATAAACCCTTTCCTCCTCCACTTGCTTCTTGGTCTCATGATGTTTGTACAGGAATAGAAACCCTGACTAAGACAGCTACCTCTTCAGCTTGCCCCCCTCCTTTCCACGGGTGTGGTGGTTTGAATGAGAATGGCCCCACAGGCTCACATATTTGAATGCTTCATCCTCAGCTGGTGATTTGTGGAAGTAGGACTAGGAGGTATGGTCTTGCTGGAGGAGGTGTGAAACTGGAGGCAGGGTTTGAGGTTTAAAAACAAAGCCAGGCAGTGGTAGAACACGCCTTTAATCCCAGCACTTGGGAGGCAGAGAGGCAGGTGGATTTCTGAGTTTGAGGCCAGCCTGGTCGACAGAGTGAGTTCCAGGACAGCCAGGGCTACACAGAGAACTTGTCTCGAAAAACCAAACCAAACCAAACCAAACAAACCAAAACACAAGGCAGGCCCTTGCCTCTCAGTCGCTCTAAGTCTCTCCTTCCTTTGCGCCTATAGATCAGGACATACACTCCCAGCTCCTACTGCAGCAACACGGTGTCTGGCTGCAGCCATGGCCTCCAATTCAATGCTTTTAAAGTTGGCTGGATCACAGTGTTTCCCCACAGCATGACAACAGTGACTGACACACACAGGCCTCCTGCTCACAGCATTAGAACAGTGACTGACACACACAGGCCTCCTGCTCACAGCACTAG
>JADRCD010155089.1:0-11235 GCA_019843815.1 Montemys delectorum | reverse complement strand
AAAAAAAACCAACAAAAATCCTGCCAGAACAAAGGAGAAATGAGTAATCAACAGAAGTATAACTGTGTTTGTTTTGTGTTGGCTCTATTTTTGAAGACAGAGCCTAGCTATAGAGAGAAGGTCATTGTGGGCTCACTTTCCTGCAGCCAAGCCTTCCCCACCATGATGGATCTGACCCATTCTTAAATTACGAGCCAAAATCAACCCTTCCTTCCTCCCTTAAGATACTTTTGACATGAATTTGTCAGTAATAAGAAAAGTAAAACACACACACACACACACACACACACACCTCTGTAAATGTTTAAAGTGGTGTACTATATATGTAGATTTTACACACCACACATATCTGTATGGGTATAGCTGATCTCTAGAGCTGGGAGCTGAAAGGTGGAAATGAGAAGTCCTCCTGGTCTTTGATCACACCAGGTCAGACTGATGCACTGGTGACAAGATTGCACCTGCTTTAACGATAGGTGCATCCACTGGCTCAATTTAGCTGAAACATCTGAGGGTAGTTTCCAGTCCCTCCTGGGCTTCTTGATGCAACCAGGATGCCTTTTTTGACTGCTCACTTCATGCTTTGCACACATGAGTGGTGTCTTCTTGTGGCGGGGACTCACCTTTCAAGGTCCACCTTTGAAACTGAATGTCTTACTTTGAGATAGCAAAATGATGACTCCTTACCAAGCTTTACCACTTTCCCCAGCAAGATCAACAGAAGAGAGAATGCTTTTTTTTTTTTTTCCTCTGAAGTATCTTGGCTTGACACTTCTAACTGTATTATGTGTTCATCCTTGAATCATTGTCTTGGGACCAATAAGCTTGGGGCCAATTACTGCCAAATCAAATAGCAAATAAGACATTTTAGGTTGCTCCCCCGAAGAAGGCAGGCTAGTCAACAAAGAGCAGACAGTGACTGTAGCTAACTAAGCTTTACCAACTCTGTCATCCAATCTGTGGCTATACCACCAATATTATAATTTACAGATCCCGAGGGTGTAGTCTCTGAGACCCAGGAGTGGGGCCTAGATCTGTGTCCTTACTGGCACCCTGTCTTTTGAGCTGTCCTCAGTTTCTGACACATGACAAGCCATCAGAAAGAGAAAGTTGTAGACACAACAAAGTAGTATAGCTTGCAACTTCACTGCTGAGCATCTGCTCCAAATCAGAAAACAAACAAACAGACAAACATCATTAGGTCTAAATGAGCATAACCAGGAGCATCTTGCATAATATATTCATCTAAAACTAAGAGAAGAGATTTTGATGCATTAGGAGACAGCTAATTTTTGGCAAAAACTGATGGCTCTTTGAAACATTTGCTGACATTGCTTTTGGCTGAGAGAAATTATTTGATACAGCTTGTAAATTCACTGAGAATGGTTGCAACAAAGATTGAACATAGAGAATAGGAGAGGGAATTCCTATTCAAATCACCATACCAGGTAAAATCTTTGATGCTTCATTTTATGTAACTTCCAGACATATAATAATCTTGATTATTTTAAGTATGTCCTAGATGTTTTAAACACCAGCTATTGATTGCATGAAGATACATTAATTATTGTTAGAGATTGAGTGTCATTGAGTATAGGGTTTTTTTTAAAAAACATTTATTTATTATTATATGTAAGTAAGACACTGTGCCTGTCTTCAGACACTCCAGAAGAGGGCGTCAGATCTCATTACAGATGGGTGTGAGCCACCATGTGGTTGCTGGAATTTGAACTTAGGACCTTCAGAAGAGCAGCCAGTGCTCTTACCTGTTGAGCCATCTATCTAGCCTAGTAGAGTTTTTATCTGTCTAGGTTTGATCCCAACCCTGTAGAACAAACCACAAGAAATATTTGTCATGTATGTGAAGTTCTCATTTAACTGGACATCTTGTATTTTAATTTTCTAGAGTTCTGTATTTATATTTCTTAAAATCTGGACACCCAATAGATAATTCTAGGTAGTTATGATTATTTTTAGTTTGCTATTGGATAAAACCCTGGGCTTCTTGGAATATAAAATACTTAACTACTGGATTATATGTTTTTGATCTTCTTTTTGCTTTGGGAGTAATTCTTAGTAGTTATAAAATAAAGCCCCACAGGACTACCTCCCAAGGTAAGAGCTATATGGAATGCCGTTAGGCCTTAGAAGCTCTCCTCTCTGCTCCTATGCTCAGCTGATGCCCTTGTCTTAGTTTGGGCTTTATTGCTGTTAATCGACACCATGACACAGCAACTCCGCATTTAGTGGAGCTGGCTTACAGCTCAGAGGTTTAATCCATTGTCATCATTGTGGGTTGTACGATGGCACAAACGTTATCAGTAAAGCTGCATAATACATCAATGTACACAGGTTAGCTGCTTTCGTACGCCTCAGTAGTTATATTGCTTGAAGAATGGCATTCTTAGGATGGGAATTTTGGGAGATTACATTTCTGAAGACTATTTACTAGAAGAGATATTGAAGTTCCTAATGCCTCTATCAACTTCCTCTTCTGACTTCTTGGTAATTAAACTGCATCACCATGCTTAGGGGTCTCTGGCATTTATTTTTTAAGCATTGGCTATCCTTATGGACATCCCTAAATACATTTTATTTTGAATATAGAAAATTTTACATATGGGTAATCTTTGTGACTTTTTACTCAATGTCATGTTTGTAAAGTTTAATAATGCATGGAGATAAGGTCTCTTCGCCTTTGCTTATACAGCATTGTTACCTGTGGTCCTAATGTTTATGGTTTAGCCACATGTCTATTTTAAATGTACTACATTAAGCTAAAGTAAATAATCTAAAAAAGCTCCAACTACTCAGGAGCTCACACTTAGCACTGCTCGTGAAATTCTATTACTGTGTTCAATAATGGCGGGGTGGTTATGATTCCTTATGTAAAATGCTTCTTGTTGATAGCCATCTGTCTTAGGGTTTCACTGCTGTGAACAGACACCATGACCAAGTGTACTGACTGGTTTTGTGTGTCAACTTGACACAGGCTAGAGTTCTCACAGAGAAGGGAGCTTCAGTTGGGGAAATGCCTCCATGAGACCCAGCTGTGGAGCATTTTCTCAATTAGTGACCAAGGGGGTAGGGCCCCTTGTGGGTGGTGCCATCCCTGGGCTGGAAGTCTTGGGTTCTATAAGAGAGCAGGCTGAGCAAGCCAGGGGAAGCAAGCCAGTAAGGAACAGCCCTCCATGGCCTCTGCATCAGCTCCTGCTTCCTGACCTGCTTGAGTTCCAGTCCTGACTTCCTCTGGTGATCAACAGCCATGTGGAAGTAAGCTGAATAAACCCTTTCCTCCCCAACTTGCTTCTTGGTCATGATGTTTGTGCAGGAATAGAAACCCTGACTAAGACACCAAGGCAACTCTTATAAGGACAACATTTAATTGGGGCTGGCTTACAGGTTCAGAGGTTCAATCCATTATCATCAAGGCAGGAACATGGCAGCATCCAGGCAGGCATGGTGCAGAAGGAGCTGAGAGTTCCACCTCTTGTTCTGAAGGCATCTAGCAGAAGACTGACTTCCAGGCAGCTAGGATGCAGGTCTTAAAGCCCACTCCCACAGTGACACACACACTCCAACAGGGACACACCTTCTAATAGTGTCATTCCCTGAGCCAAGCATATACAAAGCATCACATCATCTAATGTTTAGTTATTTAGTTATTTTTCCAGTACTGTGGATTAAAACACTTCATTTGGGAGGGAGAGGTTTTGTCAGTCTTAGCTACTTCACAAATTTGAGCCATCCTGGGTACATGAAACCCTATATCAAGAAGAAGAATTTAGCTGGGCAGTGGTGGCACATGCCATTAATCCTAGTACTTAGGAGGCAGAGGCAGGCAGATTTCTGAATTCGATGCCAGCCAGGTCTACAGAGTGAGTTCCAGGACAGCCAGGGCTACACACAGAGAAGAAGAAGAAGGAGAAGGAGGAGGAGGAGGAGGAGGAGGAGGAGGAGGAGGAGGAGGAGGAGGAGGAAGAGAGGAAGAAGAGAATTTAAACTTGTTACTGATGTATATGAGATGTGTATAGTAAAATGTACACATCTTAAACACACAGTTTAGTGGGTTTTCATGTATACATTATATTTTTAATAGACTATCTTACAACTGTATATTTCCTGCTGCAGCCTACACACACTGCCAAAATTTTTGAACAAATAAGATCAGGCTGTGTGCGTGGTTTCCTAGGCCTTGGCGCGCCCCCACTTGGCGTATCTGCTGTACTGCAATTTGGTTCCTTTAAAGAAGGGATCTCGAATTCCAAAATGAATTGAGACTCTATAGATTTGGATGCAGGCAACAATAAAGCAGATAAACTGATCTATCTACTAAGGAGATAAGATCTCCTTCCATGATTTAAAGCAGGCCATGCTAACCTGTATCTGAAATCCTAGCATTTGGGAGGCTGAGTCAGGAGGACAGCGGTAAGTTAGAGGCCAACCTGGGCTATATAATGAATTTAAAGCCAGTCTGAACAACAAAGTGAGAGAGTGTCTCAAAGCCAAAACAAGTCCAAAAGAAAGAGAGATGATTTAAGATCATCACATATTATGACTGTAATAAAATTGAATTATTGGACTAGTTAGCACACAAAGCAAAACTAGGGTGTAACAGCACATATGTGCAATCCCAGCTCTGCCTCATTTTCTGCCTTAAAGGCATTTTTGGTGATGAGTTTTGCCTGTGCACTGAGTGAGGTGTTGTGGCCTACTTTTAAGATGACCTACGTTTATCTTCCTCACACTTACGGTAGGTAGGCACTGCAAATATCATCATGTGGTAGCGGCAAAATGCCTTGAGTCTGACAATATAAGGATAAGGAAAGTCTGATGAGAAGGAAATGCCAAGGAGTCCGTCCTGACTTGCTGGTATGTTATCATTATCCTCTATTCTGATGTCAGATTCCTGCCATTCTTTAATCTATAAGTATCAGGTATAATCTCTCCAACTGTACACCAAATTTTTAAAATTTTTCACTAGTGTGGTGTTACTCTGAAATGCCTCCCACTGGCTCACACTTCAGACACTTGGTACGCAGCTGCTGGAAGTAGTTTGGGAGGCTGTGGAACTCAGGGCTTTTGGATTGCTTCCCAGAAGAAGGGATACTGGCCAGCAAAGAGCATAGAGGGGCCTAGCTAGCATAAGTAGGCCACTGGGGTGAAGCCTTTAAACGCTATCCCTGACCCATGGTTCCTTCCTTACCCTCTGCTTTTCTGCTTCCTTCCAGGCCTGCTGTGATGTCATCGGCTTCCACTGCCACGAGGGACTGGCGCACACCCCCCAAAAACCCTGAGCCCAAATAAAACTTCCTTAGGTCATTTCTGTTGGGTAATTTGTTTGCAGCAATGCAAACATAATTAATATACTCACTAAAACACACGATTCCAACAGGTTTTTCTAGCGCTGCTCAGGAAAGGAGAAGAATCCAAGCCCTGAGAGCTCAATAAACAAGAAACAATAAACAGATGTGTACTAAGACATGTCTTGGTTTGGGTTTCATTGCTGAAGAGATCCCACAACCAAGGCAACTTGTTTTGTTTTGTTTTTTCAGATTTATTTATTTTACGTATATGAGTGCTCTCTCTGCATGTACACCTGCGTGCCAGAAGACGGCATCAGATGCCTTTAAGAATGGTAGTGAACCACTGTGTCATAGCTGGGAATTGAACTCAGGGCCTCTGGAAAAGCAGCCAGTGCTCTTAACCACTGAGCCATCTCTCCAGGACCACCCCTCCCCCAAGGCAACTTCTATAAAGGAAAATACTTAATTGGGGTTGGCTTACAGTTTCAGGAAGTGAGTCTATTAGGACCACGGTGGGAAGCATGGTAGTACAAAGACGACATGGTGCTGGAGGAGCCAAGAGCCCTACATCTTGATCCTCAGGCAGAAGGGGTGTCTTCTCAGGCAGCCAGGAGGAGGCTCTCTTTCCACACTGGGCAGAGCTTGAGCACAGGAGCCCTCAAAACCCTGCCTACACAGTGATGTACTTCCTCCAACAAAGCCAGCTCTCCGAATAGTGCCACTCCCTATGGCCAAGCATTGAAACACATGAACCTACGGAGCCAACCCTATTAAATCCACCACAGCAGATTCAACGACTCACCAATTACCATGGCCTGCTAGCTAGACTTTGGGATGGACCCTACTGAGGCAATGGGGAAATCTCAAGAAACGATGGACAAATGTAAAGAAAAGCTGGTATCAGGAGGGCTAGGTGCTAGCATGGATCCCCACTAGCATTCCAGGAAACTCATGAAGTTTACTTGTTTTAGCTGAATGAAGAAGTGGGTTTGCTAATCTTGGTAGCGGATTTTTGTAGGGGAACAGTTCCAGGCTGCAGTCATCCTGGTGGAGGAGGTATGACAAAGCCACGCTCGTGACATGAATGGTCATTCACATAGGGGTACCCTTGCTCCCCACTACCAATCAACTCTCAAAGATTTATTCTGCATTTCATTGCGTGCTTTGTGTATCTTCTATGGGTATGTACATCTAAATGCCAGTGTCTGTGGAGGCCAGAGGTGTTGGATTCCCTGAAGCCAGAGTTGCAAATGGTTGTGAGCCACCTGACATGGTTGCTGGGAGCTGAACACACATCCTCTGCAAAAGCAGTACATGTTCTTAACCACTGAGCCACCTCGCCAGCCCCGTTGCTAACAATGGTGTGATGCAAAGAACTCTAAAAAAATAAAGTCTAGGGGGCTGGAGAGATGGCTCAGTGGGTAAGAGCACCGAGCACCGACTGCTCCTCCAGAGGTCCTGAGTTCAAATCCCAGCAACCACATGGTGGCTCACAACCGTCTGTCGTGGTATCCGATGCCCTCTTCTGGTGTATCTGAAAACAGCAATGGTGTACTCATATACATAAAATAAATAAAGAAAATCTTTAAAAAAAAATAAAGTCTGCAGACTTTGCAACATGGCTAATACCTCTGAAATACCATCAAAATTGTTTTTTTTTTTTAAAAAAAATATAGCAATGGTGGTTGAAAGGTGGCCCAGTGGTTAAGATCTGGGTTCAATTCCCAGCATCCACACCATAGCTAACAACTGTAATTCTAGTTCCAGGGGTTCTGACATAGTTTTCTTCCTCCTTGGGCAAAACTTGCACATACTGCACAGACATACATGTAGGCAGGTCCACATAAAGCAAAAACAGATAAATCTTTAAAAACCTAACAGTGAAGACAATTCAAGTATCGTTGATGTATCCCAAATTTTGAGAACAACATGGATTTGAATTTTTGTATCTCAAAACTTGGAAAACAAGCCAGGTTCTTTCCAAGAAAGCTTCAGAGGTGTTCCAGGCTCCCCAGCAAAGACAGACTAAAGGGCTGCAGAACAGTAAGCGTGCTCTCTAAAGATGATTCTGACGAGAGGACCAGGGCCAGAGGAGAGAATCAAACCCGGCTGGCAGGGCCGGGCTGTGGTGGTGCACAAACCTGGCTGGCAGAGCAGGGCTGTGGTGGTGGCACACGCCTTTGATCCCAGCACTTGGGAGGCAGTGACAGGCGGATTTCTGAGTTCGAGGCCAGCCTGGTCTACAGAGTGAGTCCAGGACAGCCAGGGCTATACAGAGAAACCTTGTCTCTAAAAACAAAACAAAACAGAACAAAAACCTGGCTGGCAACAACGTCAGGGTTTGGGGGAAAAAATGGAAAGAAAGAAAGAGGAAAAAAGAAGAAAAATTTTTTTATTTATTTATTTATTTGTATTTTTGAGACAGGGTTTCTCTGTGTAGCCTTGGCTGTCCTGGAACTCACTCTGTAGACCAGGCTGGCCTCAAACTCAGAAATCCGCCTGCCTCTGCCTCCCAAGTGCTGGGATTAAAGGCATGTGCCACCACCACCCGGCTAAGAAGAAAAAAAATTAAACAAGGGACTGTGAGATGGCACTGTGGGTAAATGGGTAAATGTACCTGTCACCAAGCCTGATGGCTTGAGTTCAAAACTCCAAATCCAAACGTTAAGGACAGAACGGAGTCCCACAGTTGTCCTCTGGCCTCCACATATGTGCCATGGTATGTGCACACACAATACATAGATAAATGTTTAAAACCCACTAAGCAGGGCATCATGTAACAACAAAGGGAGAGCTCACAATGGAGCTATGACATTATGTACCAAATAACATAGCAGCACCAGCCACAAAGCAGAAGTTGTGAGAGATACTGAGGCTCAGAAAAAAAGAGGGAGAGAGGCAGCCAGCCGTTCAACTCTCTTAACCCGTGTTAGCGCAAACAGGTGAGAACAAGGAGACACTGAAGAATGACGTGGAAGATAGCTAAGGAAAGGCTTTTTAACTCAGCACATCGTTAATTAAGCATGAGACCAGAATAAAATAATTTGGGAAGTAAAAAAACAAACAGTGCTGCCCATGGAGGGAGAAGACAGTGTCAGATCCCCTGGATCTAGAGTTCCAGACAGTTGTTAGCTACCATACATACATATACATACATACATACATACATACATACATATGTAAGTATATATATATATATATATATATATGTCAAATAAATAAAATTTTAAAAAAAAGAAGAATTATGTGAGGAAGTTGGCTAACACAGGAGTCTAAGCTACCAGGCTACACAATGGTAATGGCAATTATGTAGAACCAGGAATGATAAGAAACAAAATGGCAAACTCTTAGAATTTTTCTTTCTAAATTAGTTCAAATCATACTATTTGACTTAGAGAATATTTGACAGAGAATATTTGCATAATTAAAATACTATATACACATCTCATTGTCTAATTTGTTTAGAGTTTTAAATGTACATGTGTATGAATGTTTTGCTTGCATATCTGTATGCACACACCATGCATGCCTGGTGCTCTCAAAGGTCTACCTGGACTGGAGTTATGGGTAATTTTGAACATGTGTCCTCTGGAAGAGCAACAAGTGCCCTTAACCACTGAGACATCCCCTCAGCCTCTGTTTTAGTTTTCTTATACATAAATAATAATCTTAGCATAATTCACAGTGCCAACATAGGGATAATATTTATTATGTGTGTTTGTGTTTGAGGGAGTGGTTGCTGGGGACAGGACCTAGGGCTTTGTATGTGCTGGGTGAGCTCTCTCCCTCTCAGTCATCTTATTTTTTTTAATTACTTTTCTCTTCTTTTCTTTTCTTTTTTCTTTTTTTTTTTTTCTGAGACAGGGTTTCTCTGTGTAGCCCTGGCTGTCCTGGAACTCACTCTGTAGACCAGGCTAGCCTCGAACTCAGAAATCCACCTGCCTCTGCCTCCCAAGTGCTGGGATTATAGCTGGTGTGCGCCGCCACCACCACCTAGCTTAATTACTTTTCTTAATTTTTGTAAATTTAAAAAAAATTTTATATACATGAGTATTTTGACCACACATATACTCATGAATAAACATACACACACATATGCACCTTGTTACCGTGTGCAAGCCTGGAGATCATGTGCACAGAGATCAGAAAAAGGTGTTGGATCCCCTGGAACTGGAGCCATAGATGGCTGTGAGCCACCATGTAGGTGCTGGGAATTGAATCCAGGTCCTTACCAAAAATCACAACTGCTCCAAACTATCAATCGTCTCTCCAGCCTCTCCATGCTGTGCCCCCACCCCACCAGTTTAATTTTGAATAAAAAAATTATCTAACGCACAGGAGAGTTAATAAAGATGGTACATATAAGGTAACAAACCTTGACAATTTAAAAATTTATGTGCTCACCAGTTGGTGATGGTATGTGCCTTTAATCTTAGTACTTGGGTGGCAGATCTTTATAAGTTCAAGGGCAACCTGGTCTACTGAACAAGCTCCAGGATAACCAGGCTACATAGAGAAACCATGTCTCACACAAACAAACAAACAAACAAACAAACAAACAATGCAAATTCAAGTGTGAGAAATACCACTTTTCTGTCCTTTAAAAGCTTGCTTCTGTGGCCAGCAAGGTGTTCTCAGCAAGGTAACACACTTATCACCAAGCATGATGACTTGGATTCGAGCCTTTGGACCCACGTGTTGGAAGAAGAGAACCTGTTCTGACCTCCACACACAAGCTATGGCACACACAACAAACACACACACCCACAGACATACATGCCCCCACACCAAAATAACAAAATAAATGTAATAAAATTTAACAAAGCCTGCTCCTGAAACCATCTCTTTCTTTTTCTCTCATGTGAGTATTGCTAGATAAGAAATGAACCATAGATGCTCTGAGAATTCTTCCATCTTTCAGGGATGGGCAAGACACACAGTTGCCAAAGCACTGGAGAATTGGGGGACCCTTCCACCGTGAGTAATTATTACAGTCAGTCAAGTATCAAGAGTCCCCATGAGTGATGGAAGGTCTCCCCTCCTTCAGGCCTCTAGGACCCATTGAGTGGCATGAATCTTAGCTGAAGTCAAAAAGCCTGAGCAAAGGTCCCACCTTCCCCAGGTATTTGCCACCTTTAGCTCTGCTGAAGCTGGCCTTTGTCTCAGGCTGCCACCATGGAGAACTGTCTGAGTACGCACACCCCACTGAGAATGCTTACCTCTGCCCCAACCCTTACTCAGACGCTTCAGACAAACCTCTGACAGTCTCCTCCTGTGTTTCCACAGGGATACCCTCAGACCATGGCCTTCCCACTGAGTAAGGTTTATTACAGCAAACCTTACTGATAATTTTACCTGATAATCACACTTTCATCCCTGTATTATGCCTCCCTGAGGTGAGAAAACCTGAAACTTGTTATTTTCTTCTTCTTCTTCTTTTTTTTTTTTTTTGTTTTTGTTTTTTTTCAAGACAGGGTTTCTCTGTATAGCCCTGGCTGTCCTGGAACTCACTCTGTAGACCAGGCTGGCCTCGAACTCAGAAATCCGCCTGTCTCTGCCTCCCAAGTGCTGCCATCAAAGACGTGCACTACCACTGCCCCGGCTTGTTATTTTTTTGAATGGAGAAATGGTAAAGGGAAATTAAAGTTAAATGAAAAGAAGTATGAACTACTACCATAAATATTATTCAGATTCATGGTGATGTAACTGAGGTGGGTGATTCTCATTATAAACCGGACCACATTAAACAGGTCTGGGTGGTTTACCCCAGGAGTCAGGAGGCCAAGGAAGGAAGGCTGCCAAAGAATTTGGAGCCAGCCTGGGCTACACAGTGAGTTCTAGATCAGCTTGAGCTACAGAGTTAAAGAGAGAGACCTTATCCAAAAGAAGAAGAAGAAGAAAAAGGAGAAGAAGAAGGAGGAGGAGGAGG
>JADRCD010155088.1:0-26815 GCA_019843815.1 Montemys delectorum | reverse complement strand
ATGGGCACATGAACAAAGTGGTCATGGTGGCCGAGATGGAGGTTATACTTGGGCTCAACAACATGGACTTCCACTCACCAAGGCTGACCTGGCTACAGCTGCTGCTGAATGCGAGATATGCCAACAACAGAAACCAACACTGAGCCCCAGATATGGCACCATTCCTTGAGGTGACCAGCCAGCAACCTGGTGGCAGGTTGACTACATTGGACCACTTCCTCCATGGAAAGGACAATGTTTTGTTCTTATTGGAGTAGACACTTATTCTGGTTATGGATTTGCCTTTCCTGCACGAAATGCTTCTGCCAAAACCACCATTCGTGGACTCACTGAATGCCTTATCTATCATCATGGTATTCCACACAGTATTGCCTCTGACCAAGGAACTCACTTCACAGCCAGAGAAGTGCGACAGTGGGCCCATGATCATGGAATCCACTGGTCTTACCATGTTCCCCATCATCCTGAAGCAGATGGCCTGATAGAAAGATGGAATGGCCTTTTGAAGACACAGCTTCAGTGCCAATTAGGTGGCAACAGCATGGAGGGCTGGGGCAGAGTTCTTCAGAAGGCCGTATATGCTTTGAATCAGCGTCCAATATATGGCACAGTCTCCCCCATAGCCAGGATCCATGGGTCCAAGAATCAAGGGATGGAAAAGGGAATAGTTCCACTCACTATCACTCCTAGTGACCCTCTAGGAAAATTTTTGCTTCCTATCCACACAACTCTAGGTTCTGCTGGCCTAGAAGTTTTAGTTCCAGAGGGTGGAGTGCTCCTACCAGGAGCCACAACAAACATTCCATTGAACTGGAAGCTCAGACTTCCCCCTGGTCATTTTGGGCTTCTAATGTCCTTAAACCAACAAGCTAAGAAGGGAATAACAGTATTAGGAGGAGTGATAGATTCAGATTACCATGGAGAAATCGGATTGCCTCTTCACAATGGAGGTAAGCACGATTATGTCTAGAGTGCAGGAGATCCCTTAGGGCGTCTCTTAGTACTTCCATGTCCTGTGATTAAGGTCAATGGGAAATTACAACAGCCTAATCCAAGCAGGATGACAAAGGATGTAGACCCATCAGGAATGAAGGTATGGGTCAATCCTCCAGGAAAATAGCCAAGACCTGCTGAGGTGCTTGCTGAGGGGGAAGGAAATACAGAATGGGTAGTAGAGGAAGGTAGTTATAAATACCAGCTAAGGCCATGTAATCAGTTGCAGAAACTAGAATTATAAGTAATATGAATGCTTCTGTCTTATTTTGTTAAGAATACACTTTTCTTCCAATTTCTTTAACATCAATTGGTATTTAAGTTGAGACACTAAAGAATGTTCCCAAGGGACATTGTAAATTTATAAATGCGTTTCCAATTGTACCAGGAATAGTTATATCATGTTAGGCGTACTCATGATTTTGTTATTGTTTCATGTGGACATAGGATATTATTTGTGTCAAGTTGACAAGGGGTGGATTGTAGTGGCTATTCCTGGTTGTCAACTTGACTACGTCTGAAATGAATTACAATCTAGAATTAGAAGGCTCACCTGTGGCCCTAATCTGGAGGCTGAGAGATACAAGTTTCTGACCTGAATCTTGGCATGGAGACCTTGAGGAATAGTGGCTACGAATCCCAGAGGATTAACATAGAAAGCTCTATGAGCTCAAGGTCATCCGGGGTTAAAGGTGTGGTGGCACACACCTTTAACCTGGGCCACACTTTTTGCTGGAGACCTATATAAGGACATTGGAAGAAGGAAGGCTCTCTCTGCTTCGCCTGCTTGCCTTGTGGGACTGAGCAATTGCTGGATCCTTGGACTTCCATTCACAGCTGCTGCCGTGACTGTTGTTGGGAGTTGATTGTTGGGAGTTGGACTACAAACTGTAAGTCATCAATAAATCCCTTTACTACATAGAGACTACCATAAGTTCTGTGACTCTAGAGAACCCTAACTAAGACAGGTATGTTGGCTAATTTCATCACCATTGGTTATGGGGATTCTCTCCCATCCCTGGTGTGTGGGAATTTCTAGTGGTTCCCCAAGATCACCCCCCCCCCCGTACTTATTTCTATTCATTCTCCTGGTGTTCTGGAATTATCTTCTGTCTCTTCCCATACCTGGTCTTTCTCCCTACTTTTTTCTTCTATTCCCCCTCCCATTTAGATCCTTCCCTCCCTCTGTCTCCCAAGATTATTTTGTTACCACTACTAAGTGTGTTGAAGCATCCATATTTTGGCCTTCCTTCTTGTTAAGCTCCATATGATCTGTGAGTCGTATCATGGGTGTTCTGCCAGTACATACCATGTATGTCCTTTTGGGTCTGGGTTACCATCCATTTGCCTACAAAGTTTGTGAATTCATCATTTTTAATAGCTGAATAGTATTACATTGTGTAAATGTACCACATTTTCTGTATCCATTCTTCCATTGAGGGATATCTGGGTTGTTTCCAGCTTCTGGCTACTACAAATAATGCTGCTATGAACATAGTGAAGCACATGTCCTTGTTATGTGTTGAGACATCTTTTGGGTATATGCCCAGGAGTTGTATAGCTGGGTCTTCAGGTAGAACTTTTTCTAATTTTCTGAGGAACTACTAGATTGATTTCCAAAGTGGTTGTACCAGCTTGGAATCACACCAGCAAGGGAAGAGTGTTCCTCGTTATCCACATCCTCACCAGCTTCTGCTGTCACCTGAGTTTTTTTATCATAGCCATGCTGATTGGTGTAAGGTGGAATCTCAGGGTTGTTTTCATTTGTATTTCCATGATGACTAAGGATGTCAAATGTTTCCTTAGGAGCTTCTTGGCCATTTGAGATTCTTCAGTTGAGAATTCTTCATTTAACTCTGTGCTCCATTTTTAAATAGGGTTATTTGAATTTTTGGAATCTAACTTTTTTAGTTCTTTGTATATTTTGGATATTTTTCCTCTATTAGATGTAGTGTTGCTAAAGATCTTTTCCCAATCTGTAGATTGCCATTTTGATCTATTGACAGTGTCCTCTGACTTATAGAAGTTTTTCAGTTTCATGAGGTCCCATTTGCCAATTGTTGATTTTACAGCCTGAGCTGTTGGTGTTCTGTTCAGGAAAATTTCCCTGTGCTGGTATGTTCAAGGCTCTTTCCCACTTTCTCTTATATTAGATTCAGCACACCTGGTTTTATGTGGAGGTCATTGATCCACTTGGAATTGAGCTTTGTACAAGGAGATAAAAGTAGATACATTTGCATTCTTCTACATGCAGACTGACAGAATGACACCATTTGTTGAAAATGCTGTCTTTTTTCCACTGGATGGTTTTGGCTTCTTTGTCAAAGATTTAGTGATCATAGGTGCATTGTTTTATTTCTGGGTCTTCAGTTCTATTCCATTGATCTACCTGTCTGTCTCTGTAACAATACCATGCAGTTTTTAATCACTATTGCTCTGTAGTACAGCTTGAGATCAGGCAATTCCCCTAGAAGTTCTTTCACTGTTGAGCATTTTTTTTTTTTTGCTATTCTGGGTTTTGTTGTTGTTGTTGTTGCTGTTCCAGACGAATTTGAGAATTGCTCTTTCTATCTCTGTGAAGAATTGAGTTGGAGTTTTGATAGGGATTGTACTGAATCTGTAGATTGCTTTTGATAGGATTGCCATTTTTACTATGTTAATCCTACCTACCTGTGAGCATGGAAGATCTTTCCATCTTCTGAGGTCCTCTTTGATTTCTTTCTTCAGAGACTTGTATTTCTAGTCATTCAAGTCTTTCACTTGCTTGATAAGAGTCACCTGAAGGTATTTTATATTATTTATGACTATTTTGAAGGGTGTTGATTTCCCTAATTTATTTCTCAGCCTGTTTATGCTTTGTGTATAGAAATACTACTGATTTGTTTGAGTTAATTTTATATCCATCAACTTTGCTGAAGTTGTTTATTAGCTGTAGGAGTACTCTGGTATAATTTTGATGGTCATTTATGTATACTATCATATCAACAGCAAATAGTGATACCTTGACTTCTCCCTTTCCAGTTTGTATTTTTTGGTTGTCTAATTGCTCTACCTAGAACTTGGAGTCCTATATTGAATAAATAGGGAAAGAGTGGTCAGCTTTGTCTTGTGTCTGATTTTAGTAAGCTTGCTTCAAGTTTCTCTCCATTTAATTTGATGTTAGCTGTTAGTTTGCTACATACTGCTTTTATTATGTTTAGGTATATACCTAGAATTCCTGATCGTTCCAAGACTTCAACATGAAAGGATCATGTATTTTGTCAAAAGCTTTTTCAGCATCTAATGAGATGATCATGTGATTTTTTTCCCTTTGGGTTTGTTTATATAGTGCCTTATATTGATGGATTTCCATATATTGAACCATCCCTGTATTCCTACAACAAAGCCTACTTGATCGTGCTAAGTGATCATTTTGATATGTTCTTGGATTTGGTTTGTGAGAATTTTATTGAGTATTTTTGTGTCAATATTCATAAGGGAAATTGATCTTTCTTTGCTGGGTCTTTGTGTGATTTAGGTATCAGAGTAACTGTGGCTTCATAGATTTAATTAGGTAGTATTCCTTCTGTTTCTATTTTGTGGAATAGTTTCAGAAGTATTGATATTAAATCTTCTTTGAATGTCTGATAGAATTCTGCACTAAAACTATCTTATTTGGGAGACTTTTAATGACTGCTTCTATTTAATTAGGTGTTATGGGGCTGTTAAATCTGATCCTGATTTAACTTTGGAACCTGGTATCTGACTATAAAGTCATCCATTTCATCTAGATTTTCCAGCTTTGTTGTATATAGGCTGTAGTAGAAGGATCTGATTATTTTTTGAATTTTCTCAGTTTCTGTTGTTATGTCTCTCGTTTCATTTCTGATTTTCTTAATTTGGATACTGTCTCTGTACCCTCTAGTTACTTTGGCTAAGGATTTATCTATCTTGTTGATTTTCTCAAAGAACCAGCTCCTAGTTTTGTTGATTCTTTCCATAGTTTCTTTGTTTTTATTTGGTTGATTTCAACTCTAATTTTGGTTATTTCCTACTGTCTATTCTTCTTGAATGTGTTGTTTCTAGAGCTTTCAGATGTGTTGTTAGGTTGCTAGTGTAGGATCTCTTCAATTTCTTTATGAAGGTACTCAGTGCTATGAATTTTCCACTTAGCACTACTTTCATTGTGTATCATAAATTTGGGTATGGTATGTCTTCATTTTTGTTAAATTCTAGAAAGTCTTTAATTTACTTCTTTATTTATTCTCTGTCCCTGTTATCATTGAGTAGAGAGGTATCCAGTTTCCATGAGTATGTGAACTTTCTGTTGTTTTTTTTTTTTGTTATTATTGAAGACCAGCCTTAGTCCTTGCTAATCTGATAGAATGCATGGGATTATTTCACTCTCCTTGTATCTGTTGAGGCTTCTTCTGCATCTGATTATATGGTCAATTTTGAAGAAGGTACGATGCTATGTGGTGCTGAGAACATACATTCTTTTGTTTTAGGGTAAAATGTTGTGTAAATATCTGTTAAATCAATTTGTTTCATAACTTCTGTTAGTTTCACTGTGTTTCTGTTTAGTTTCTGTTTCCATGATCTATCCATTGGTAAGACTGGGATGAAGTTTCCCACTATTATTGTGTGCGATTCATTGTGTGCTTTAAGCTTTGTAATGTTTCTTTTACAAATGTGGATATCCTTGCATTTGGGGCATAGATGTTCAGAATTGAGAATTTATCTTGGTGGATTTTTCCTTTGATGAGTATGTAGTGTCCTTCCCCATCTTTTTTGATAACTTTTGGTTGAAAGTCTATTTTATTGAATATTAGAATGGCTATTCCAGCTTGTTTCTTGGGACCATTTTCTTGGAAACTTTTTTCCAGCCTTTTAGTCTGTCTTTGCCATTGCTGTGTGTTTCCTGTTTACAACAAAATGCTTGGCCCTGTTTATAGATCCAGTCTGTTAGCCTACATCTTTTAATTGGCGAATTGAGTCCATTGATGTTGAGAGACGTTAAAGACCAATGGTTGTTGGTTCCTGTTACTTTTGTTGTTAGTTGTCCTATCATTTGTGTGGTTCTCTTCTTTTGGGTTTCTTATAAGATGATTAATTTCTTGGTTTTTCTAGGGTGTAGTTTCACTCTTTGTATTGGAGCTTCCCTTCTATTATCCTCTGTATGGTTGGATTTATGGAAAGATATTGTTAAATTTGGTTTTCCCATGGAATATCTTAGTTCTCCATCTATAGTGATTGAGAATTTTGCTGCTTATAGTACTTAGACTGACATTTCTGTTCTTTTGGTCTGTCTGAAGGACATCTGTCTAAGATCTTATGGCTTTTAGTGTTTCTGTTGAGAAGTCTGGTGTAACTCTAATAGGTCTGCCTTTATATATTACTTGGCCTTTTTCCCTTACTGCTTTGAATATCCTTTCTTTGTTCTGTTTATTTAGTGTTTTGATTATTACATGATGGGGGAAATTTCTTTTATGGTCCTATCTATTTGGTGATCTATAGGCTTCTTGTATGTTTATGACCATCTCTTTCTTTAGGTTAGGGAAGTTTTCTTCCATGACTTTGTTGATGTTTCCTGGGCCTTTTCAATGGGAATTTTTACTCTGTTCTCTACCTATTATTCTTAGGTTTGGTATTCTCATTGTGTCCTGAATTTCTTCGGTGTTTTAGGTTAGGGGCATTTGCACTTTGAATTTTCATTGGCTGTTGTGTCAGTATCTTCTATTGTCTCTTCTATGCCTGAGATTCTTTCTTCTATCTCTGATATTCTGTTGGTGATGCTTGCATCTATGACTCCTGATCTCTTTCCTAGGTTTTCTATCTCCAGTGTTGTCTCCCTTTGTGATTTCTTTATAGTTTCTATTTCCATTTTTAGATACTGGGTGGTTTTGTTCAATTCCTTCACCTATCTGATTGTTTTTTCCTATATTTTTTAAGGGAATTATTTAAGTCTTCCTTGAGATTCTCTATCGTCTTCATAAGATGAGATTTCAGGTTATAATATTGCTTTTGAGGTATGTTAGGGTATTCAGGGTTTTCTATGGTGGAAGAACTGGGTTCTGATGGTGTCAAGTGTTATTGGTTTTTGTTGCTTTTATGCTTGCACTTGCTTCTTGCCATCTGTTTATCTTAGGTGTTAACTGGCCTCACTGTCTCTGATTGGATCCTATCCCTCCTGTGAGCCTGGTTATGATGGACCTCCCTGAGTCAGGCTGTCTCTGCGAGCATGGTTACAATGGACCTCATGGGATTCAAGCTGTCTCTGGGTGTGGGCATAGGGATTGTGGGCATGGGGGGGTGTGGGCATAAGGTGGGTGGGCTGGAGCACCTGCTCTGCTTCTGGCTGCAGTTGTGGACCAAAAGGAAAATGTGTCTCTGACAGGGCAGGGTAGATAGGCTTTGAAGCCCCAGTTAGGCCACGTATTAGGACAGGGGGTATCTCACCTGTGAGGTTGGTTGTGATGGACCTCCTGGGAGTCAAGCTGTCTTTTGGTGTGGGAGAGGACTGGAATGACAGCTCTGACCCAGGCTGAGTTGTGGACTGGAAGGGAAATCACATTTCTGTTTTTTTTTTCTATTTTTTTATTAGATATTTTCTTTATTAACAAGATCTCCTTTCCCAGGTTCCACTCCAAAAAGAAAAAAGAAAGAAAGAAAGAAAGAAAGAAAGAAAGAAAGAAAGAAAGAAAAGAAAAGAAAAAGAAAAAGAAAAAGAAAAAGAAAAAGAAAAAAACCCTAAAACTAAAAGAAACTCCTGTTCCCTCCCCCCTCCCCCTGCTCACCACCCCATCCCCTCCTGCTTACTGGCTCTGGCCCTCCCCTACACGGGGGCATAGAACCTTCACAGGGCTAAGGACCTCTCCTCCCATTGATGACCAACTTGGCAATCCTTTGCTATACACATGCTGCTGGAGCCATTAGTCCCACCATGTGTACTCTTTGGTTGGAGTTTTAGTCCCTGGGAGCTCTGAGGGTACTAGTTAGTTCATATTGTTGTTCATCCTAAGGGGCTGCAAACTTTTCAGCTCCTTGGGTCTTTTCTCTAGCTCCTTCATTGCGGACCCTGTAGTCAGTCCAATGGATGGCTGTGAGCCTCTACTTCTGTATTAGTCAGGTACTGTCAGAGCCTCTCAGGAGACAGCTATATCAGGCTCCTGTTATCCAGCACTTGCTGGCATCCACAATAGTGTCTAGATTTGATGATTGAATATGAGAAGGATTCCCAGGTGGATCAGTCTCTGAATTGTCCTTCCTTTAGTCTCTGCTCCATAGTTAGTCTCTACAACTCCTTCTATGGGTATTTTGTTCCCCCTTTTAAGAAGCAACAAAGTATCAACACTCTGGTCTTCCTTCTTATTGAGTTTCTTATGGTTTGTGGTTTGTACTTTGTGTATTCTGATCTTCTGGGATAATTTCCACTTATCAGAGAATGCATACCATGTGTGTTCTTTTGTGATTGGGTTACCTCACTCAGGATGATACTCTCCCAGTCCATCAATTTCCCCAAGAATTCCATAAATTCATTGTTTTTAATAGCTGAGTAGTACTCCATTGTGTAGATGTAACACATTATCTGTATCTATTCCTCTGTTGAGGGACATCTGGGTTGTTTCCAGTTTCTGGCTATTATAAATAAGGCTGCTATGAACACAGTGGAACATGTGTCCTTATTACATGTTGGAGTATCTTCTGGGTATATGCCCAGTAGTGATATAGTTGGGTCTTCTAGTAGTACTATGTCCAATTTCTAGAGGAACGGCCAAACTGATTTCTAGAGTGGTTGTACCAGCTTGCAGTCCCACCAGCAATGAAGGAGTATTCCTCTTTCTCCACAACCTCTAGAGCACCTTCTGTCCCCTGAGTTTTTTATCCTAGCCATTCTGGCTGGTGTGAGGTAGAATCTCAGGGTTGTTTTGATTTGCATTTCCATGATGATTAACACTGTTGATCTTTGACAAAGGAGCTAAAACCATCCAGTGGAAAAAAGACAGCATTTTCAACAAATGGTGCTGGCTCAACTGGTGGTTAGCATGCAGAAGAAGGCAAATTGATTCACTCTTATCTACTTGTACAAAGCTCAAATCCAAATGGATCAAGGACCTCCACATAAAACCAGATACACTCAAACTAATAGAAAAGAAACTGGGGAAGAGCCTCGAGCACATAGGCACAGGGGAAATTTTCCTGAACAGAATACCAATAGCTTATGCTCTAACATCAAGAATCAACAAACGGGAGCTGGGCAGTGGTGGTGCACGCCTTTAATCCCAGCACTTGGGAGGCAGAGGCAGGTGGGTTTCTGAGTTCGAGGCCAGCCTGGTCTACAGAGTGAGTTCCAGCACAGCCAGGGCTATAAAGAGAAACCCTATCTCGAAAAACTAAAACCAAACCAAACCAAAACAAAACAAAAAGAATGGACAAATAGGACCTCATAAAATTACAAAGCTTCTGTAAGGCAAAAGACACTGTTAATAGGACAAAACAGCAACCAACAAATTGGGAAAATATCTTTGGAGGGCTAATATCCAATACATACAAAGAACTCAAGAAGTTAGACTCCAGAGAACCAAATAACCCTATTAAAAATTGGGGTACAGAGCTAAACAAAGAATTTTCAACTGATGATTTCTGAATGGCTGAGAAGCACATTTCTGTTTTCTAAGCATATATCTATCTCATTATCTTGATACAGGAATGTTTTGTTCTGTCACTTAACATATTTCAATGTTTTAACATAACTAATACTAACATAGTGTTTTCAGAAAGCAATATGCAGACTGGGAAATTAAGTTAAGCTTTTGACTGAAGAATATGCAAATTAGTCACATGCTTTGAAGATATTAAATTTTACAGGAGATATTTATATGGGGAATTATGTGTAGTTGGTTCTGTATCTAGAAAGGAGACAAATATCATCATTACAGAAAAAAGCAAAAACAAAAACCACACAGACATGAGGAAGTCTTTTATTTATTATTCATTTAATTTTAAGAACAGTACACAAAACTATATGAACCAATTCCATCTGTATATGTATATTTCATTTTAGCATATAAATCTATTTTAAATTATATCTCTACTATGTAGCTTATAAATATATAGATGTATACACATAATAAATTTTAAGTTTTATGCTTAATATCTATTTTATACATATAATTAAAACTTTAAGTAATGTTAATGTAAAATACTCCTCACAAATAAACTTTTACAAGATAAAAGAAATTAATGCTTGATTAAAGAATCTAATATATAGGAGTAAAATACTAATTTTAGTCAAAAAGTGTTCTGTGTGGGTAATTCCATTGTTAAATACTAACCTAATCCACCTTGTTAAACCAAAATAAAACAGATAATGATGTCCTTGATTTATAATTTATTAAAGTAAGTATCCATAACAAAATAAGTATTTAGAAGTAACAAGTATTTCTTATCAAGAATTAAAGGAATTGTGGAAATAGAAAGTAATTTTGAATACCATGATATTATCTCTGTAAACATACAGCATAGGATACTAAAGTTAATTGAAGCTGAAGCATGACATGTGTATGATTTCAAAGTATCTTTCACTAATACTTCACTAAGTATTACTTACAAATGAAAAAATGCTTTAAATGGAGACATTTGGCTAACAATGAAGATCAACATCACCTTGACACCACTGAAGTGTTCATAATGACAAATGTAGTAAATTTTACATTTTGTATCCTTACAGTAGTGCTATGATATCTACATCATGTGCTTGCTGATACCTTGATGCGCTGGAGAGTACACAGCATCATTTCCATGGTTTTCTTCTCTGTTGATGCATAACCTCAATCTAATCATGAAAAATAAAAACAATCTCAAATGCAGAGGTTTCTTCCTGATTGGAACCCTTCAAAATGTCAAAGCCATGAGACACTGGGAAAAGCTAAGGAACCATTACGCATATTAGGGACAAAGGACACATAACAACTAAATGCAGCTTAGGATTCTGTGTTAAATTTTCCTCTGCTACTTAAAGCTTCCATTATAAATGTAGATGCCAAATTAAAGAGGTAGCAGAAGCAGTTTGCCTAAATCAACTAGATAGCTTTAATTTCTACAGCATGCCTTTTTGCACATAACACCCTTTAAAGTTTTTTAGTTATGTCTACAAATGCATGTGAGCATTTCCGAAATTAATATGTTGGAAAGAGGAATTGTTTTCATTATTTTACATTCTTTATCTTACTTTCTGACTAAACCTTAGACTTAATCTCAACTGATGTAAAGAGTTCTGTCCAAATATAGATAGTTTGCAGCCTGAGATACTTAAAAAAAAAGTTCTTAGTTTTTAATTTACCAGGTACACTTGGCATTCTCATGAGAACTTGAAGTCAAATTAAAAAATAGAGTAAGTAATCATTTAATCCAGCAGGTCATAAACCAGCAGTCAGTAACAACATTTTCAATGGTTTAAGGCACTTATAAGGAAATCAACATCTACAAACTCATTTACTGTTGCAGTATTTACAATAACCAAGTTATACCATTACCCTAAGAACCTATCAGAGGGTGAATAGATAAAGAAAATTTGGCATAAATCTACAATGAGACCTTATTGAGTCATCAGGAAGAACAAAATTATATCATTTGTAGGAAAGTAGATGGAACTGGAGATCATCATATTAAGTAGAAAAACTAGTCTCTCAAAGATTAGTTACCATGTGTTTTTTCTTATATGTGGGAATTGGAGGGGAAAGCATGAAATTTAAGAGGAATGTGGAAGGAAAAAGGAGAAGGGATGATGAATAAGGGTAAGAGAAGATAATCCAATATATTTTGTTTTATATATCCAATATATATGTTTTTTGGAAAAAACAAAGTCCCATTACTTTATACAATGAATGGGCATTAATGTTCAAAGGATGGACCAGTCACTCAGTCCCACAGATAATCCCAGACTTCTTATGGTTCAAACTAACAATTCTTTAACTTTATGATGGCTTATAAAGCAATACCAAAAGAAAATCATTTACAAATTCATTTAACCATATTTTAACTTGGAAAGTTCTTTCTTTCATGACCTTGACTCACCATTTTATATCAAAATATCTTTTTCCTTGTGAAATAATCAAGATATAAAGTGGTAGGTTTTATTTCATTTAATGCAGAACAAAGTTGTTAAATCTAGGTCTTCTCTCCATTGTGTCTGTTCATGTGTATAGGCAAGAGTGGACATTGTGAAATATACTGAAGAATCTTATTTGTGGAAGAAAGATATGTACCTCAAGCAGTATTATAACTCAACTCATGGAATATATTTAGTATTAATAAAAGAATTCATTATTTATATTTACCACATCTATTCTCAGAATAGTAAATAATGTATTGAAGGTCCTCATAAGTTATAACAATTCATCTCAAAGCATTGAAAAAGTATCATTAAAGTTTAGTGTATTCCTGGCCACCAAATAGCATCCAGATGGTATTACAAAGTGTTAGCAAAGAATCTATCAGTAAATAGGATATGCTCTATTAAGAAGTGTTTTTTGAGAACTACTCCTCTACTCTTATAACTCCTTATTGCACCTCAGCCAGGTGTGGTGGTACACACCTTTAATCCCAGCACTAAGACTGAGGCATGTGGATCTCTGATTGAGAGGCCAACCTGTACAGAACAAGTTCCAGGACAGCCAAGGCTCTACAGAGAAATTCTAATTCAAAACCAAACAAATGAAAACAAGTGTGCCTCTTGTATAAAAGGAATCAGGACAACTTCAGTGAATCTAAACCGAGACACATTTGTTAAAATGAACCGAGACACATAGTTACAGCCTTATTAAAGCAAACTGACTCCAAAGGTAGAGTTAGCAGTTTTATTGTCTTCCACAAACTGCAATAATGTTTCAGAGTCAGTATTTTTTTTAATCTTTAGAAATAAGAGCACCTAGAAAAGCTTGTGAGGGTTAAAAATTATTTTAAAGTAACCTAATTTGTTTCCCCACCCCAATTCATTTTATGCATGATTTATTTGAAATGGACCTTCTCTTACATTTCAATGCTATAGTGATAGCTTGGGACACTCAGAGAGAAGGGGCTTACCACTAAATCAGGTACTACCTGAAAGTGCAACTCTTACGGCAATTTAACTGATATTAATGGACATCTTTATATGGTGCCTTACTTTATAGTTGCTCTACAAATTACAAAATTATTTAAAGGTATAAAAATTCCACAGCATTTAGCACAAAATGACTTAAATATTCTATAGCAAATTAACTATAGCAAAAATATTCTATTTATATCCTATCACACCCTTAATTCACTATATTCACTAACTACTGTTTGATAAGGCAAGGATATCTGTATATGAGAGAAAGCTGAGACCTGCCTAAGACCCCAAATAATTCTTACGAAGCTGAACTCTACTTTTATATCTGCTCTTACATTTAAAAATAAATTAAATTATTTTCTTATTTTAATCTCCATCTTCCACCATGAGTAAAAATCATCACTTTTACTGAACATTTTCATGATTATAAATGATGGCATGCAAGTTGATTGAGAGATGATTTCCATCTGTAAGGTACAAAATATAAAAATTTCTGAATAATAAACTATATCTTTGCCTAGCATTTTATTTGGAGACAGCGTCTCACTATGTATTTCTGGCTAGCTTGGACCTCACAGTGATCCACCTGACTCTGCCTCGAGTGCTGGGATTAGAGGAATTCACCACCATTCTCAGGCGAATTCAGCTTTTAATCTGAGCTAAGAGTCAGTTCTCTTCCCTATGCATAAATAACTTTCTACTGGGAAAGTATTTAAAGGTAAAATAAACAACTTTCTCTCTCTAAGGAACTAAGTACTTCTCAGGCCAGGGCCAATGAAATGCCATGGAAAACATGAAAAAAAATAGTAGATTGTTCATTTCTTGCTTAGCACACAAGCGAAGGGAAAGCAGAATTTATACACGGTAATATTTCTTTAAAAGAATTCCAGATGTACATATAACCTAGGGATCAGGGTACTTGTTTTATACTAAATCAAGTCTCAGTCTGAGTTTCCTATTTTCATCAAACTAGGTACTCCTGTTTCCATCATAATGGCAGCTTCTGTTTCCATGAGGATGACTCTTTGAAGATGGACTATAACATACTGTTTCTCTTCTCTTGAGAGATGTTAGCCAGAATTACATATACTCATCTCCTATCCGGGCATGGCCCTCTGAACCCCGATTTCTATTAGAACCTGGAGGCAAACTGGAGTCATCCTCTGTTTTCACCTCGCCAGTGGCATGGGGGAATGGGAAGTTGGGCATAAATCGCTTAAGAAAACGGAACTCACTATTCCCAGTTCCTGTGGCTGAGCACATATCATATGGACAAGGCCGGGATAAGGAACCATTGCCTCTTCCTTGCACCACGTTGTTAGGGAAATTACAGTCATCATAGAAGTGCTCTTGAATTGTGAACTTGTCTCTGTGTTTAATCTTCTGGTAAAGGTGTACGATAAAGATTACAGTGACAGACAAGAGAAAAAGAAAAGAAAGCACAGCCAGAGAAATGACCAAATATTTTGTGGTTGGATTTACCTTTCTAGAATGCTTGGATGGATCCTGGAACTGCAGGTATGGCTCTGAAAAACCATCTACCAGCAGGATGTTAAGTGAGGCTGTTGTGGAGAGAGCTGGTTGGCCATGATCCTGAACAAGAATGACCAGTTTCTGCATCATAGGGTCTCTCTCAGATATCTGCCTCAGTGTACGTATTTCCCCATTTTGTCTTTGAACAGAAAATAACCCAAGGTCCGTGGCTTTAAGAAGATGGTATGAAAGCCAGGAATTCTGCCCAGAGTCACCATCAACAGCCACTACTTTGGTCACCAGATATCCTGCCTCGGCAGACCTTGGCACCAGGTCATTGCAGGGCAAAGTGCCATTTTGCAGTGGGTACAAGATCATTGGACGATTGTCATTGTCATCCAGAACAACCACTCTTACAGTAACCTGGCTACTCAGTGACAGAAAACCACCATCAGTTGCCTTGACTACAAACTGAAAGTCTTGAATGGCCTCATAATCCATGGTTCTTAGTGCATAGAGCTTTCCATTGTCTGAGTTTATGGAGATGTAAGCAAAGACTGACAGATCACCACTCTTTGGAGGCAGCAGGGAATATGTTATTTGGGCATTTTCACCCAAATCTAGATCCTCAGCATGGACTTTGCCAATAAAAACTGCAGGACTGTTGTTTTCACGAACAGTCAAGACATAGGAATCCTCCTGAAAGACTGGAGAATTGTCATTTATATCAGATATTACCACTTCAATCACAGTCTCTGTGGACAGATTGGGTGGTCCAGTATCCATGGCAATGAGGGTAATATTATAGTTGGAGACATCCTCTCTATCCAAGCTTTTGTCAGTAACCAGCGAGTAAGAATTCCGGAATGTATGTTTGACTACAAAGGGCAAATCTTCTTTGAGGAAACAGGTGATTTTCCCTCCAACTCGCACATCCCGGTCTCTAATAGTGAAGAGAGCCACTACAGTCTGGAGTGGAGAGTCCTCAGGAAGAGGGCTGGACACTGAGGAGATTGTCACTTCTGGAGGATTGTCGTTTACATCCACCACTTCCACCAGGACTTTGCTGTGAGCAGAAAGACCCCCACCATCTGTAGCTTGAATGTCAATGTCGTATGTTTCTATCGTTTCAAAATCTAGGGGCCCACGGAGTCGAACTTCTCCAGTTTGTGGGTCAACAAGAAATGTCCGTAGAACTGCTTCTGGATTTTCAGCCAAAGAGTAAGTTATCTGTTTGTTGATGCCCTCATCCAGGTCCGTGGCAGTCACCACCACCACCAAATAGCCGTTGTCGCTGTTCTCTGGCACCTGAGCACGGTACACCAAACGAGAGAACTGGGGCACGTGATCATTGACGTCCAGGACAACCACTCGAATCATGGCGGTGCCAGATTTGGGAGGGGACCCACCATCCACCGCTGTAATGGTCAAGTTGACTTCAGGCTGCGTCTCTCTATCTAGGGGATTATCCAGCACAAGTTCTGCATATTTGGGACCATGGCTTCTGAAGCGTGTGTGCAGGTGGAAATAGTTGTTTGTACTCAAGGTGTAGTTTTGGAGACCATTGAGTCCAACGTCCAGATCCTGGGCACTTTGCAGTGGAAAGCGTGAGCCCAAGGGGGTGCTCTCTGGAATCTTTAAAAGGGGCTCTTTGTTTAGAAAAACTGGTGCATTGTCATTGATATCAAATACTCTGACTTCCACCCGGAAGGATTGCAGCGGCTCGGCCAGAATAATTTCAAAGTGCAGCACGCACGGGTCAGCTTTGCCACAAAGTGCCTCGCGGTCTAGTTTCTCTTTGACGAACAAATCTCCAGTCTTGCGGTGGAGCCGGAAATGCAACCTGTTGCCCTCGGCAACGAGCCGTGCCCCACGCTCTGCCAGCTTCCCCACCTCTAGCCCTAAGTCCTTAGCCACATTAGCCACAAACGAACCGCTTTCCATCTCCTCTGCCACCGAATAGCGAATAGTGGCCGCGCCTCCCACAGACACACACCAGAGAAGGAGAAGAGAGCCCACCTGTCTGTTCTGCAAAGGCTTCCTGCGCGCAGCTCCCATGATTCCTCACCAGTGCACTCCCCTCAGCTGCCACCAGCTCTAGGGGCACACTGGCTTTCACTTTTGCCAACAGGCTGCACAAACACCAGCCTCTCCTATTACTAGCCTCTAACCGCAGTGCCGCCAAAGGCTGGCTCCTTCAGCCAGGTAAGCTGTTTTTGCACTTGAAAGAAAATCTGCGTTGAGTAACTTAATTCCCCAGGCTATTGAACATATTAATAGGTATGTGTGCTCATTCCATAGAGTTGAGCAGAGGTTGGAAGTTTGTTGCTATAGCAACCGTAGGCTCCTTGTTAATTCCCTTTCAAGAAAAAAGTCCTTGGGAATTGAGAAGCCTTGAGGATATGTGCGCTCATACTGAGGTCAGTCTCTTTGTGGGCGGGAGCCACTGCAGCAATGAACAAACAACACAAATTAAAGCTACATTTCCACAGTTCACCTAGTGCCTAAGGGAATAAGAGAATGAATCCTGATTGTTCTTCGAAGCCCAAATGAAACACATTGAGTGAATGAGGTGGGAAGATCAGGTGGGAAGATTGAAGAATACGTAACAGAAGAAAAATGAACAGACAGATATTCTTCAGGCACATGGGGTCCTGTAGAAACACACGTCTTGGTTTGCACAAATCCATTGCTTGGCCCAGAGGAAGCACTCAACTGCTTGTTCCTTATGATTATAATGAGCAGGCAACACTTCTGTGAACTAACAGGATGAGAAGTGATTTGCATGCATTAGCCAATGTAAGCTTGCAGCAACCTTATGAGAAAGGAAATTTTCTGTCTTAAAAAGATGAAGAAACCTGACAGGAGAGATTTTTTTTTTCACATCTTCAAGTTCCCCTACCTGGTAAACAGAAATATTTGTTATATACTGTAGTTTTTGACTGACCCAAAATCTATGCACTCAGTTAATATATTACTCTGTTTCTAGGTCCCATAGTGGATAAATCAGGCAAAGATTAATTTAGGATTTTAGATTTCAAAATAGGAAAATGAGATATGATCCTCCTACAATTTTTTTTTAGACAGATGAAACTGAAGTCCTAGGCTCTGAACCTTGCCTAGCATGCACAAGACCCCAGGTTCAATCCCCAGTACTGCAAACAGACAAGCAGACCAACAAACAGAAATGCAAAGGTCCCAAATGGTAGAATATAAAATTAAGCCCGTCTCTTGTTGATTCCATTTGTGCTTAGCATTTTAAAACCTAGATGCTATAATAATGATTGCTATCATTTAAAAGAAGCCTAAATCATATTTCTCAGCGAGAACAAAGTGAATGAAAGCAGAAAGTATACAAAATATTAAGCTGAGCATAGTGGGGTATAACTGTAATTCTAGCATTTGGGAGGCAGAACCAATAGAGCGGATCAGGACAACAAAGCCACCATTGTCTGCTGTAATTGGGATTTCAAGGTCATACTGGGGTAGATGAAAGCTTGTCTGGAAAAAATAAAAAATATACAAAATGCTAATGTCTTGGGACCATTAAGAGTCCCTTCTACCTCTATCAGGTACTTCAACACCTGATGCAAATGCACACCCTCCCAAATTGTTTGCTTTCTCTTCTCCTTAAAACTGTATGTAACGTATATATTAGATACTCCTCTAACTCTAGTTTCTTTACTATTTATCTGAATGTGACATTAATGGTGTTTATTAGCTTCCATTAGCACTTTATAGAAATCTAGTACTGTTGGCAGCCACAGAATCCTGCTGTTGCTGAATAAAGTTGCATTTACTGACTTATTGAAACAGCGAAAATTGAGCAGCTTTGGAAACACAGGAAATATCAGTAAGAAGTTATTACAGAGGACACATGATATGTGGCTTTGTATTGAGTAATTTAGGAGAGATTTCAAGTAGGAATTTGGTCTGGATTGGATGCTGTCATAGGTGAAGTTAATTACATGATTAGTAAATTAATAATTTTATGTGGAATTTAAGAAATGGGTGAGACTAATACTGTCATATCAGTAGACCAGTTACTAATGTTTGCAGTCTAGAGAGGCATTTGGTCATTTTTTGGATGGACTGACTAATGTTCTTTTCTGACTGTATTGTACTCTTGCCCCTGATTCATCACCATCACAGAGTAGCCTTGTCTAAGTGTTCTATGAAATTGCTTTTATTCAACAGGAATACCCTGTGACTTATCTATATCAACCTAGATTCTAAACATCAAAGATTGCTTTTTTCAGTATAATTGCACCCAAATTCAGTTGCTCATTTTATTACTATACACTTAATTAAAAATTATTACACAACTGTGTGTGTCACTTTGTGTGTATGTGCACAGATCTGGTGGACAGAGTGTCCACCTAGAAGTGACACTGATATCCTAATGCATGTTCTTTTTTCTGTTATACATTATAATGACAAACTGCTAAAAAGTCACATCAATTCATACTGAATTTGTATGGTCATCATTAGTGTAGCCACAGTTGTTCAAATTATATCCAATGTCTAGTGTCTTTATCTGCTGCTAATAACATGATATCATAGGGGTAATTTATGCTTAAAGTAGCTTTATTTTGTCATATGATTCCAGTCCAATATTAAGGAGTCATTCTAGTGATGGACTTCTTGCTATCCTTGGCAATGCAGGGAATCATACGGTGAAAAAGACAGGGTATGTAAAAGAGACCTGAACTTTATAAGCAGACCCACTATTAAGATAATCTATTAATCATCTCATAAAGAACTTCTTAAAAGTCTCAGCCTGCCCCATCCTATAAAAGTTCATATCAGGAATTAAATATCAGCATGAGTTTTAGATCGAACAAACTGTACTTAAACTCGAGTACTTTATAGTATTAGTTCTAAATTTTTGTCATGCTGGTTAAGCATATGTGTTCCTGTCTCATTGCTTAAGTTTTGTTTCTCTGATTATTAACCTCATTTTTTTTGCAGTACTTGGACTTTGCATATACCAAAAAAATCATTCCACCATGGAACACATTGTTGCCCTGATTGTTGACAATTTAATATATTTTCAGACATCTGGGTTTCCTTTGGATTTTTGCTCAGTTCTCTTGTCCTTTTCCTATTGGTTTATGGTAGTGAATTTGAATTTTCACATATTATCAATTTGAATCCTGGATAATCAAAAGAGACACATTTAGACCTAGTCAATACAAGAACCCTTGATTTTCAGAAAATTTTTAGAGAAAACCCTCAATTCATATAGAGCAAATAAAAACATATATATATATATATTAGCAAGCTCAAATAAAGAAAAATTTACTGCTTTCTTTCTAAATTTTATTTGACTATAAATCTTCAGGGTAAAGCTTAACAAACTCAGGCAGAATAAATACAGAATACCTGTTTTCCTACTTGGCTTTCTATTCATGTAATAAAATATTTTGACCAAAAACAACTTAGGGAGGAAAGGTTTTATTTGACTTACACTTGCACATCACAGTCCATCATTTGGGGGAAGTTAGGACAGTAACTCGAGGCAGGGACCTGAAGGCAGGAAGGGAACCACAGACACGGGGGGGAGCGCTACTTCTTGGCTCACTCTTTATGGCTTTCTCGGCTTGGTTTCTTATACAACCTAGGTGCACATACCCAGGTGTGCCCCTGTTCACAGTGGACTGGGCCCTCCTCCCACATCAATTACTAATCAGTAAAATGCTCCTACAGATTTGCCTACAAGCCCGTCTGAAAGGAAGCATTTTTCTCAGTTGAGATTCCCTCTTCCCAGATGATCTTAGCTTGTGTCAAGGTGACAAAAACTAATTAGCATAGCTGTATAAAACCAATCACACTGGGCTGGAGAGATGGCTCAGCAGTTAAGAGCACTGACTGCTCTTCCAAAGGACCTGAGTTCAAATCCCAGCAACCTCATGGTGGCTCAAAACCATCCATAATGAGATCTCATGCCGTCTCCTGGAGTGTCTTAAGAGAGCTATAGTGTACTTGCATATAATAAATAAATAAATCTTTTAAAAAAATTAAAAAAAATCACTGTATTGTTTAGGAATATCTATGTATATGACAAAAGCAATAAATACCAAAGACAATATCTACCAAACTTCAGGATAGTGGTCCCTTCTGAGGATCTTAGCTTATCATATTGTCATATACGAATAATATATTATTGAATTATCTTATTGATGTGACTTAAAGACTAAATAAATATTTGTAACTCTTTAAATTGTATATACCCAAATGTTTTTACATGTATGAGAGATATTACAATAAACATAAAATTAATAAAATTTATCCATTCCATTTCTGCTACTTATCATAAGACAAGCCATTTCTTTTTGTACTGAATCTCCCTCCTAAGTGCTATGGTTGCAGGTGTGAACCATCATGCCTGTCTAAATATATATATGTTGCTGTTATTGTTTTGAAACAGGATCTCACAATAGAGCTCAATCTGGCCTCAAATTCATTGCAATCCTCAGACTTTCATCTCTAGAAATTAGAGTCATGAGTCAAAATTCTGTTCAGTCCACAAGGCTAGATGTCCCACCTAGTTTTCAGATTGTTGCAGTAGCTGGACCACAGTTTGTAAGCTACTCTAATAAATCCCCTTTTAATATAAATAGGTTGGGTCTATCAGTTCTGTTCATTTAGAGACCTGTGACTAATACATATATAGAGGTGGCAAAGATTTTTCTCTCATTCTATAGGCTGTCTCTTCATTGACTGTGAAGGTCTTTTAACGTACTATCATTCATTCTCATTTGCCAATTCCTGGGAATTATTTCCACTGCTATTGGAACTACTCTATTTGTACATGTTTTTCTTATGTCTTTTTTTTCCTACCAGTGTCATTGTTTTAGCTCTTACATTCAGGTCTACCATCCATTTTGAATTTGATTTGTATAGAGTGAGAGATAGAAATCTGATTTCATTTTTCTCTATGCGTTTGTCCAGTTTCCCAGCAGCGTTTGAAGAGGCTTTCTTTTCTTCAAGAGGCTGTAATTGCGTGTTCATTTCTGGGTTCTTTATTTCCTTCAGCTGATCTTCTATGACTCTGTAGTACGGCTGGAAGTCAAAACTTGCATTACCTCCAGCACTTTTCTTTCTGTTCAGAATTGCTGTGGTTACTCCTGGTCTCTTGTTCTTCCATGCAACATTTAGAATTAAAATTTTCTGTGTCACACTTTTATTTCATTCAATCTAGAATATTTCTTAGTCTATTAGTAGTAGTCATGACATTGTCACCTTTAAAGAGTATTAATACTACTAAAAGTAGACTTTGCAGAATGTCCTTCGATATGGCCCAGTACAATGGTATCTCGTATTGAAGATATGTATTTGCAAAGAGGAGTACCACAGAGTTATTATGTCATACCACAGCACATATAATGCCAATATGTCATATTACTGAGGATAGTAAACAGATCACTTGTTTGTATGTATAAAATATTTTTCACACTATACAGTTATTATTTTTCTCTGCCCTAGTTACTCCCTGTCTCTGATATAAAACACTAACAATAAAAAACAACTTAGGAAAGAAAGAATTCACTTTGATTACATATCCTAACCACAGTCCATCACTGAGGAAAGTCAGGGAAGGACTTCAAGTCAGGAACCAAAAGTCACCCCGGAGGAATGCTGCTTACTGATTTGCTTCCCCTGGCTTGATCAGCTTGCTTTTATATATGCTCGGATCCATCTACCCAAGTATAGCACTGCCCACAATTGCCTGGACCCTCATACATCAATAATCAATCAATAAAATGCCCTATGGACTGGCTGATGAAGACATTCCTCCACTGAGGACCCTTTCCCCAGTTAACTCTAACTTGTATAAGATGACAAGAAATTATCCAGTACAGTATCCTTTGATTATATAAAAATCTTAGAGAAGTGCTTCAAAAATCTACAGAAAAAATTACAAGCAATTAAAGAATGCTGAGAGTAGAATAAATAGTCTTCCACAAGGAAGAATGTAGCAGTTTGTTATCTTGTACTAAATGGTCAGCTCTGAAAATGAAAATACACCTATAAGTGACATCATACAGAACTGAGTAGGTTGTGTTTATGTGTTTAGTAAGTTATATACATATGTGTATGAAACAATAATTGATGAAAATAATCCATCACTTTGAAAGAGAAGGGATATGGAAAATGTAGAAAGAGAAAAAAGGGGGAAATGTAAGTATAATCTCAAAATTAAAAAAAAAAAATCCAAAAGAAATTGTTTCTGTGATTAGTAGGATTGCAATTTTGATAATTACACTGAATCTATTGGTTACTTTTGGTAATATATTTTTACAATATTCATTTTGCCAATCCATAAACAAGAGATCTTACATTTCACGCTCTTCAGTGTCTAAAAGTTTTCACTGTAGAGGTCTTTTATCCCTCTTATTAGGTTTACTCATAGGATTTTTAGTTTCATTTTTGAGATGATTTTTTTCAAATAATAGTTTTTGTTAATTCTTTGAGAATTTCATACAATGTATTTTTGGGCATATTTTCTGCACCCCCGACTCCTCTAATAACTACCTTCTTGAACTTGCACTCCCATCATAACCAACTTTGAGTTTTTTCTTTCAATTTCCTAGCAATTCAATTTTTGATGACAAGCTAGTTTGGCAGGTAGCCAACCTACTAGAAGTCATATCATTAAATAAAACTGACTCCCTTTCTCCCAGAAGCTGTCAAATGTCAATATCTACTCTATTGGTGGTAGGACTTCATGGCCACTTTCCGTACTTTATGCTGGAATTTTGTCTGGCTAGAGTTTGCACAGGACTTGTGTATGCTATCACAACCACTATGAGGTCATATGTGAACTTCATCTCCAGAAGACACTGTCCCCTTAGTGTTACCTACCACCTTTGGCTCCTAAACTTTTTCTGTGCCTATCCTCATATTTCCTTAGGGAAAGGGCATGCTATGTACACCTCATGGTCTCTCAATCACTGTACATTGACCAGTTGGGGGTCTCTGTGTTAACTACTATCTATTGTGACAAGTAATAGAGCAGTGACTAATACACATGCTTATCACTTTCTAGCATAATGAATGTTTGTCAGTAGGCACAAAGCTTCAAGGTGAGTGCCACTTTGATTTCTCCATGTTCTGTGTCTTTAGCAAAAGAGTCTTTTATTATTTTTTAATTCTATTTACTTACAATGTATTTTTAGCTTAATTTATTTTATTTTATTTTTTTAATTAGGTAATTTCTTTATTTACATGTAAATTTCTCCTTTCCCAGTTTCCCCTCCAAAAAACAAACAAACAAAAACAACAAGAACAAACCCCTGTTGCCTCTCCCCTCCCCATGTCTGCCACCACACCTTCTCCCACTTATTGGCCCTGGCATTTCCATACACTGGGGCACAGAACCTCCACAGGGCTGAGGTCCTCTCCTTCTATTGATGATCGAATTTGCAATCCTCTACTATATGCATGCTGCCAGAACAATCAGTCCCACCATGTATAGTCAGTCCTTGGTTGTTGGTTGAGTCCTTGGGAGCTCTGAGAGTTCTTGTTAGTTCATATTGTTGTTCGTCCTAAGGGGCTGCAAACCCTTCAGCTTCATAGGTCCTTTCTCTAACTCCTTAATTGGTGAGCATGTACTCAGTTCAATGGATGGCTGTGAGCCTCTACATCTATATTAGTCAGGTATTGTCAGAGCATCTCAGGAGGTAGCTATATTTAGGCTGGCTTGTCCTTCCTTCAGTCTCTGCTCCATAGTTAATCTCTGCAACTCCTTCTGTGGGTATTTGGTTCCCCCTTTTAAGAAGGAATGAAATGTCCACCTCTTGGTCTTCCTTCTTGAGTTTCTTGGGGTTTGTTGGTTGTTCTTCCTGTATTCCAAACTTCTGGGCTAATAACCACTTATCAGAGAGTGCATACTATGTGTGTTCTTTTGTGATTGGGTTACCTCACTCAGGATGATATTCACCAGATCCATCCATTTTCCTAAGAATTTCATAAATTCAATGTTTTTAATAGCTGAGTAGTACACCATTGTGTAGATTTACCACAATTTCTGTATCCATTTCTCTGTTGAGGGACATCTGGGTTGTTTCCAGTTTCTGACTATTATAAATAAGGCTGCTATGAACACGGTGGAGCATGTGTCCTTACTACAAGTCGGAGCATCTTTTGGGTATATGCCCAGGAGTGGTATAGCTGGGTCCTCTGGTAGAACTATGTCCAATTTCCAGAGAAACCACCACACTGATTTCCAGAGTGGTTGTACCAGTTTGCAATCCCCAGCAATGAAGTAGTGTTCCTCTTTCTCCACAACCTCTCCAGCATGTGCTGTCACCTGAGTCTTTTATCCTAGCCAATTTGACTGGTGTGAGGTGGAATCTCAGAGTTGTTTTGATTTGCATTTCCCTGATGACTAAGGATGTTGAACATTTCTTTAGGTGTTTCTCAGCCATTCAGTGTTCATCAGTTGAGAATTCTTTGTTTAGCTCTGTACCCCATTTTTTAATAGGGTTATTTGGTTCTCTGGAGTCTAACTTCTTGAGTTCATTGTATACATTGGATATTAGCCCTCTATCAGATATAGGGTTGGTAAAGATCTGTTCCCAATTTGTTGGTTGCCGTTTTGTCCTATTGACAGTGTCTTTTGCCTTACAGAAGCTTTGCAATTTTATGAGGTCCCATTTGTCAATTCTTGATCTTAGAGCAGAAGCTATCGACGTTCTCTTCAGGAAATTTTCTCCTGTGCCTATTTGCTCGAGGTTCTTCCCCACTTTCTTTTCTACTAGTTTCAATGTATCTGGTTTGATGTGGAGGTCCCTGATCCACTTGGACTTGAGCTTTGTACAAGGAGAAAGGAATGGATCGATTTGCAGTTTTCTACATGTTAACCACCAGTTGAGCCAGCATCATCTGTTGAAAATGCTCTTTTTTCCACTGTACGGTTTTATCTCCTTTGTCAAAGATCAAGTGACCATAGGTGTGTGGGTTCATTTCTGGGTCTTCTATTCTGTTCCATTGATCTACCTGCCTGTCACTGTACCAATACCTTGCAATTTTTATCACAATTGCTCTGTAGTACAGCTTAAGGTCTGGGATTGTGATTCCACCAGAGGTTCCTTTATTGTTGAGAATAGTTTTAGCTTTCCTGGGTCTTTTGTTGATTGAGATGAATTTGCCAATTGCTCTTTCTAAACCTGTGAAGAATTGAGTTGGAATTTTGATGGGGATTGCATTGAATCTGTAGATTGCCTTTGGTAAGATGGCCATTTTTACTATATTAATCCTGTCAATCCATGAGCATGGGAGATCTTTCTATCTTCTGAGATCTTCTTCAATTTCCTTCTTCAGAGACTTGAAGTTCTTGTCAAACAGATCTTTTACTTGCTTAGTTAGAGTTACACGGAGGTATTTTATATTATTTGTAACTATTGTGAAGGGTGTTGTTTCCCTACTTTCTTTCTCTGCCTGTTTATCCTTTGTATAGAGGAAGGCATCTGATTTGCTTGAGTTAATTTTCTATCCAGCTACTTTGCTGAAGTTGTTTATCAGGTTTAGGAGCTCTCTGGTGGAATTTTTGGGGTCACTTAAGTATACTATCATAACATCAGCAAAAATTTGACTTCTTTCTTTCTAATTCATATCCCTTTGATCTCCTTTTGTTGCCCAATTGCTCTGGCTAGGACTTCAAGTACAATATTGAATAGGTAAGGAAAGAGTGGGCAGCCTTGTCTTGTCCCTGATTTTGGTGGGATTGCGTCAAGTTTCTCTCCATTCAGTTTGATGTTGGCTACTGGTTTTCTGTATATTGCTTTAACTATGTTCAAGTATGAGCCTTGAATTCCTGATCTTTCCAAGACTTTTATCATGAAAGGATGTTGGATTTTGTCAAATGCTTTCTCAGCATCTAGTGAGATGATCATATGGTTTTCTTCTTTGAGTTTGTTTATGTAGTGAATTATGTTGTTGGACTTCCGTATATTGAACCATCCTTGCATCCCTGGGATGAAGCCTACTTGATCATGGTGGATGATCGTTTTGATGTGTTCTTTGATTTGGTTTGCAAGAATTTTATTGAGTATTTTTGCATCAATATTCATAAGGGAAATTGGTCTGACATTTTCTTTCTTCCTGAGGTCTTTGTGTGGTTTAGGTATAAGAGTAATTGTGGCTTCATAGAACAAATTGGGTAGAGTGTCTTCAGTTTCTATTTTGGTGAATAGTTTGAGGAGTATTGGTATTAGGTCTTCTTTGAAGGTTTGATAAAACTCTGCACTAAACCCATCTGGTCCTGGGCTT
>JADRCD010155087.1:0-15403 GCA_019843815.1 Montemys delectorum | reverse complement strand
TGGGGGCAAATGAAAATGTAACTGAGCATTGATGTTTGTGATTTTCAAGTTTGTTAGCTATAAAACTTCCACGGCACACAGTGGGGATGGGGTATTGCAGCTAAACTTCTGGGAATATTTTTGTGGCCCTGATTGATCAGTAGTGACATAATTATAATAAATACTTATCATTTGAATTGTCCTGGTGGTTGAATTGTCCTAGTGGTTGAATTGTGTCAGATATCAGGGGATCCTCTAACATAAATGCTTTACCACTTTGCTGACATTCATACAATTCTCTCCTATATGAATAGTTTCATATTGATAAGGAATACAGAGGTGTGCGAAGGCTTCACCATAGTAAATGCATAAATAAGGTTTCTCCCTAGTACTAATTCTTACATGACCTGGAAGACAAGAGAACTCTACAAAGGCTTTACCATATTAAATACTTTCACATGGTTTCTGTCTTAGCATTCCCATTGCTAGGAATAGATTTCATGTCAAAGGCAACTCGTATAAAAGCAAACATTTAATTGGGGTTGGCATGCAGTTTCAGAGGTTTGGTCCATTTTCATCATAGAGGGAAGTATGGTTGGCATATAGGAAAACACAATGATAAGTAAGGAGCTGAGAGGTCTGCATCTTGACTTAAAGAAGCCAGGAAGAGAATTTCTTCTTGGGTACAAGTTGGAGGGTCTCTTAAGAGTGGGGTTGAACTTCAAGCTCACCGCCACAATGCTGCACTATCTTCAACACAGCCACAAATCCTGAGAGTGCTGCACCCTGGACCAAAAATATTCAATATAGTGCATTCTACTCACTGGCTCCCATATGCTTGTTCAAATACATGAATGTATGGGGACCACACTTAAATATAGGATAGTGTAAAATACATGAGATCCAACTTCAAAACCCACATCATTTATACCAGTCTCAAAAATGGTAAAAGTCCAAAGTTCATCTTATGAGATTCATCCAATCATGTAACAGTAATCCCCCATATTTTCAAAAATAAATAGCACGTTATGTATGTCGAAATTTACAGGATGTACTTCACCGTTACTAAAGGTCATTGTGAGGAAATACTGGACCTAAACAAATCCAAAATCCAGTTGGGCAATATCCAAACTCTACATGTCCATATCTGATGTCAGAGCATTCTCCAGATCTCTAAATCCTAACTGCTTTGTTCATTAGAGCACACTTCTTTCTCTTTGGCTGGTTTTATTCCTTGAAAGCAGTTTATCTGAGCCGATACACCACAGCTCTGCTCATCCAATGGACTGACATCTTCAATAAACAGGGTACTGCTGCAATGACGCTTCACAGCTTTCCTCTCATATACTCTTTACATGATAGCAAGTCTTATCTGTTCTGCCTGACACTTTTATGCCTTCGAAATCAATACCAGCTGGGAGATTCTCACACATGATGAATTCCAGGCCACAATGTACAACCTTGACTATCTCTGTTACACAAGTTCATGGTCCTCTCAAAAAACAAACAAAAAAAAGCCAAAAAAAAAAAAACAAAAATAAACACACAAACAAAACAAAACAACAATAAAAAACCACTTATCAGAAGGATTTACATGTATTTATATACTAACAAGTGAATAATATCCACAAACTACAGTATATCCACACTACACTCCATAGACTCAAAGAAGCTTAACAAGAAATAAGGTCCAAATGAGCATGGTTGAATCTTACTCAGAAGGGGGAAATCAAACAGCCATAGGGGGCAGATGGAAGAGAGAAAACTAGATAAGAGAATGTATAAGTACCTAAGAATGGGCCATTTCAATGGCCTGTACACTGACAATTACAGAGGCAAGGTTCTCCCACAGAACAGGAATGGTAGAGAGAATCTCAAGCATTAAAGATGAATAGAAAAAATGAATACTCTGGTCAAAAGAAGAATATGGACTTCAAAAATTTCCTAGCACTAAACAACTAGGAATTCTGAAATATATGAGAAAGTAAAAAAAAAAAAAAAAAAAAGGAAAAAAAAAGAAAAACTTCAGAAAAAAATAACAAAAACTGAACAACAACAACAACAACAAAAACAAGTAACATGAAATCTGACCAATTAGGTTCTTACCTGTCCTCTTTTTTTTAAGGATTTTTAATCATTACATAGCCTATGTTTCCGTGCATGTATACCTGAAGGCCAGAAGAGGTCATGAGATCCCATTACACAAGATTATGAACCAGCATGTTGTTGTTGGGAAATGAACTCAGTCCTGGAAAAACAGCTAGGGCTTTGAACCTCTTGGCCATTTCTTTTGGCCCTGTACCTGTTTTCTTAATATATACTGTAAAAGACAAATTGGTTTGGACACATGTGATGCATAATGAAAAAAAATAACAGCCATGTTTCTATAAGAAATAAACTGGTCCAAATTTATCAGGCAGATTCAGAATCAGCCACTATAGTGAAGTTTCTCAGAGGTCACCTCCTGATCTAGCAAGTGAGGAGCACCACAAGGGACCTCACAGGAGGTGATACATGACTGATGCTTCCAATCCAGCCTCCGAGCAGACCCACCAACCCAGATCCCACTGCTCAGCCACCTGTCCCTACCCATTGTGGACAGTGACCCTGTGCTCACCATGTCTCAATTTCAGAGATTCACTGAAGTTCCCTCACATCACCCAACAGCTGAGCTCAGAGCAAGACACAGAGATAACCATTCAAGCTTGCCCAACCACAGTGAACTTGCAGAAAGGCACCCAGAAGATCCCGCCTCGTTGTCTGACTGGCAGGTCCTCCTGGAGGCATTGATTGGCCAGTGAGTCTCACTCCTTCTTATGGTTAAATTGTGCTTCCTCTCCAGGGCCATCACTTTTCAAATCTGAAGGGTGATTTGAACTCCATTAGCATTTATTCCTGTCCCTCAAGAGGAATCTTACCCCACCCAGCCCTGAGGGAGAACCCACCATTGCAGCTTGGGCTATTCCTCTCCCTCCTCCCGCCCCAGTCTTCTAACACTGAATACAACCCATGACATTGGTTTTTACATGGTACTTTTGCCAATTCTCCTCCTATAATAAGCATAATACTACCCTAACTACACCCTGAATAGAAGTTATAATAATCCTAACAGTCTGACAATTGTGTATTGTGGGTGTTATCCCACTCACATGAAAAATCCTTCTATGCATGTGGTCTTCAATAACTGTCTTATTTTCAGAATCTATAAAATCTCTTTAGTTTTATTTTGGCTACTTAGAAGGACTCTTCTCTGAGGCACCATAACTACTGCTCTTTCTATATCACCACTTTGGTCAGTTTAAAAATGTAGGAGGATACATTGTACAAACAGCAAAAAGTACAGTGCCAGCCATCTCATACAACCATTTCACCAAATTAGGTAAGGAAGGTGGTTAGACTATTTGTGGTGGCCATGCAAACCGAAGGATTGAATTCCATAAAATGGATCCTTTAAGACTACCAAGGATACTGATTAGAACTATTATTCAGTGGGAATTAAGGATTCTATGAAGATCCATAGAGCAGGCTTGGATATATATCATCCTGTGTGATTTTAACATATCCTTCCCTTTAATACACCTCAGTCTATCACATAACATAAACGACTATAAAAATTCCCAGCACAATCATCCTCAAGTACACAAACACACATCAAGCACACACACACTCACACACACACACACACACACACACACACACACACACACTCACACACAGATATACATGCATGCACAGGGACTGAGAGAGTCAGAGAGAGAGAGACAGACAGACAGAGAGACAGACACAAGCACAACACAGACACACCCAACATGTACACACAGAAATAAAAGTTCCTACCACATCAGGAACTTCTCTTTATTCATTTCCGTTTCTAATTTCTAATGAAACTGCCATGCCATGTACTCCAAACCACGATTTCAAACAATGTACTCTCCTACTCTGGAAATAAAGAACTTTATACAGCAGGAGCAATTTGGTTTAAATCAGGATGGTTATAATTTTTTATGTTAATACTACAAAGTTTAGGATATTTGAAAACAACTATCATTATACATTATTAAAAGTGAGTCCAGCCAGGTGGTAATGCTGGCTGCGGCGCACACCTTTAATCCCAGCACTTGGAAGGCAGAGGCAGGAGGATTTCTGAGTTCTAGGTCAGCCTGGTCTACAGAGTGAGTTCCAGAACAGCTAGGGCTATATAGAGAAACTCTGTCTTGAAAAACCAAAATAAATAAATAAATAAATAAATAAATAAAAATAAAAAATATATATAAAAGTGAGTCCAGGCCAAAAAGAAAGAAGAAAAGAGGACCAAAGAGAAGCCACCAGACATGTGCTACCATCTGAAGACTGGAAAGTTCTAAGCACTGTTCTCACTCTATATATTTAGGGTTATAGTGTGATCCAGGATGATGTCAATCTTAGTATGTCCCGAATGAAGGTGTGTTCTTAAGTGTTTTTCTTTCTGCCCCACCTCCTCTGAGCTGGGGTTAAAGCCATGGACACTAAGTCTTATTGAACAGTACTCATGAATCAGACCAGGTGTCTGACCATGTTAAACAAAGTCTTTACAAATTATTATTCCTCTCAATATCTTTCTAAATTAAATATATATTTCTAAATAATTAAATATTTCTAAAGAGAATAGTTCCCTGAAGAGCAGTACTCATAATAAAAATTAGACTGGCAAGGGGGATAACAATAAACACTTATACAGAACATAACAATTAAAATAACAATCGTTTTAATAAGAAAAATTAATAATATGTGGGTGTTCAGCCTGTTGAATGTCTTTTTACCACATGCATATAATTTCCAGAGGCTAGAAGCAGGCCTTAGATTCCACCAGAATTTGAGTGAAAGAGGTTTGTAGCTGTCATGAGTTCTCTGAGACCCCCAACAAAAGTTCTTAATAGAGAACACATTTTTCCAGTCTGCGCTACACTTGTCTTCTGTCCTTCCAACCAGGTATGCTGTATCAATCCTAATAAAAGAGAGAAATATCTTGAAAACTGTAGTGACAGGTACATGAGTTAAGTATGCTAATTGTCTCAGGCTGCCACACATCCACGAAGTCCAAGGCTCCTGTGAGTTCAGGAACCAGCTACAGTATCACTGATTGTCAGTTTGAAAAAAATTTGTCATCTCGTATCAGAGATAGCAATGCAGATTAGGCTCATCAGGTCACAAAGACAATTGAGAAAACCCTCCTGGTTGTGAAGCTGGGTAAGAGTAAGGTGAATGTCTGTCTGGGAAGGCAATGTGTGGAGTGAACAGAGCCTGTTTCAGTTTCCACATGCATCTGGTGCAGAATATATCTTTGCAAAGCTAAGAATACTGAGAGGATTATGTATTGCTGATCTTTTACTGCTGGAGATCTCAGAGCATGCTGAAGAAGTGTTTCTCCCAATGCTTTGTTCTTTGGAAGATCCCTAGAAGGAATCTGATTCCTGAGACTGACAGTAAATCAGAGCTAATGGGTGGAACAGGAAATTTTGTGGGTCTCCAGACTGACACTGTAAGATCAAGAACAAAAAGAATCTACTGTTACCTAATCTTCATGTTTGTGGGGGTGCCAGGTCTTGGTCTGCAAAACCTACATCATCTGCTTTTCCTTTCCTCCCTTAATCTGGAATCTCTCTATCTGATGTCCTCGTAGGAGTATATTATGCCAGGAGTCATAACAGGGCAAGCTGAGGTGATTTTCCTGAGATGGACTGCTTCTGATTATTATATAATATGTTACAGATTCACTCTTATTTTATAAGGCCATTGGAAAATTCATTTTAGAAAGATTTCTGCCACTCATATGCTTTTCCTGTTATTATTAAACACATATTACAATTTCTAAGTAATAGAATATTCCTTTAGAGTAGATCAATGGACTATGAAGATGTGCTTTCTTGGAGTGATGCTATATAGACTAATAGAGGACCTTTTTATTTTTATTTTTATTTTTTGGCTTTCTCAGGCATAGATGTCCCTATTAGATCACTGTGTTTTCCCAAAAACTACCTTGCAGTCAGTTATGTTCCCTACAGCTCCAGGCTTAGGTGCTGCTCAGGTTGTCTGGGCAGTGAACTTACATCTCAGGTTAGTTGGGCTCAAATTAATATGTTGTGTGCCATTTTATTGTGGTAAACCTCCAACCCAAATATGCCCTAGCAAAAAATACATCACTCAGTTAATATGAATACAAGCTGTATGTCTACATTGGCCAGGTCTACCACTAAACTATTAACTTCCCTATCTATGAGACCCCTTATAACTTGTGGTTCTTCTGCTCCATGCTTCTGCTCTGCTTCCCTTCAACCTTGTCCTCTGTCCAATAGATGACTTCTTAAGTCTTAATGATGATCCTTAAAGAATTCCTAAAATTATACTTGTGATTACAGTGATTACAAAGCTATTCTATAGAGGGACTGCTATTATTTCCTTTTCTGATAGTCAAAACTGAAATGAAACTTCTACCAATCTCCCAAGTATCATCAGTTAATTACTCTTAGATGGTAACCAGACTTTCTCCTACTCAGTGCACATTCCAAGAATTCATAAAACAATTAAACAAAGATCATAAAAAGGGAACAAATTAATTATTATAGGTCCTGCACAGAAGATGTAATATTGACTGTATACAAAACTTCCCTAATAACTACAGTTTTAAGCCGTCAGTGTAGCTGTGGAGATTTGACAGGTGATGGATTGTTAGCCAGATAATTACACCTAATGAATATGTGTGTAATCATTTCTGCTATAAACTTCTATTTTAATTTATGATTTGATTTTTGCATGTACTTGTGAACTTTTTAACATGTGATCATATATTCTGAAAGATGTTTAAGGGCTGACAACAAAGATAAGAGTCAAAATTGAGCTCTGGGGAACTGAGATGAGAAGAATTGAGCTGGGAAGAATTGAGCTGAGAGGAACTGAACTGAGGAGGAGTTTATTAGACAGATCACTTTTTATATTGAACTGAACAAAATAATTATTTAGGAGTATAAGCATAGCATTTGGAGAAAAGGCATTGAAAGTAAGACCATTATTATGCATCAAAGGAGGAGTAAGAGTAAGATATGAGGGAGATGCAGAGTAGGATAGCTTAGAAAATATAGATACCATAAAAAATTAAGTGCAATGGGTAGAATGCAAAGGGAAAGAGGAAAAATAGAAGAAGCTTCGGAGAGCAGAAGGAGAAGATAGGTTCCTTTTTACCATGGGACAGAACAGGTCCTTTCTTAATAACAATGCAACCTTCAGTCTTATTAAAAGAAACAAAGCCTTTTTGTTACAAACATGTGTTTAATTCATTTAGCATTATCAGAGTAAAAGCCTTTTCTTTCTCAATGAAATAAAAATTAGAGCTCATTTTTCATCCAGAATGAGTGAGTTTTTTTCTGCAGCAGTGCTTTTGTTCCATATGCACATGTAACTATGGATATGTGTGTGGAAGTATGTAGTTGTGAGAATACATGCAAGCTATGCCCAACTGGTTTGAATGGAAATGCATGAAAGCACTCGCATGACTTGTGAATTTGTATATGAACTTAGGTGAGTTTCTTCATATTGCTTTTGTAAAAGATTTTCCTTCTATGAGTGTTATTCTCTTCTCTTGGTTCAATAGAATTTTCTTGCTCCAAAGCTTTTCTTGCTCCAAAGCGCCACCTAGCTCCACAAGCAAGAAGTCTCTAGCAATAAATTCTTTACTTAATATCCTGCTATGTTAGGATAAGGCTCTAGGTGCCAGACACTTCAGGTTCTGGCCCCAGAGGAACACAGAAAGCAGGTCAGCTACAATACCAACTTAGATTTGGATAAGTATCTCTTTCTTTATTATTATACAGAAATGCTGAAAATTTCGTAAGACAAAATCTTATTCTATATTTCACAATATCAAGTCTTACCCTCCACCAAAGCTCTTTCCCCTCTGATGCCTCGAAGAACCAACATGAAAGAAGACCCCCACTGATGCTGCCACCCAGACAATGCTATCTACATTCAAATTGAGCTATTTTACACTTTTCCAATGAGTTACTTTTCCAACAGCATCTTCCAACAGAAGACCAGAATGAAAGCATACCCTGAACAGAAGGTTAAGGAAATGTGTCCATTTTGAATTTGTAACTGAACTGAGATGGTTGTGAGGTCCAAACTGCTCTAAAAGTATTCTATACTTGTCTACTATATTAGTCAGAGTCCAATAGAATAGCAAACTAATGGAATGAATTTCCTTCTATATACAGGATATTGTTTAGAATGACTTACGTGCTGTGGTGGTTTGGCTAATTCAACAATAACTAGCTATGAAGACAAAATACAAAGATCCAGTTGTTGCTCAGGCCATAAGGTTGGATATGTCAGCTTATTTTTAGAGTAAATTGGACTTCTAAAGAAGCTGGCTGTTATGCCAGTGAAGAAATGAAATTAATATCAAGGTGAGAACAAGCAGCTAAAGAGAAAAAGCCTCCTTCTTCAGAGTCATTATATAGGCTTGCAGTACAAGTCATGTCACAGTTTGAGGAGGGGCCTTTCAGAAAAATATCTGGATTAAAGCTGTGGTTTCCACTATCAAGATCCACATTAAATTCCTGTATGCAAAATTATCTGTAAAAATTCAATTTAACAAAACGTGGTAGGAACACACACATCACATATAATCTTGATTTCTGTAATTAGCCATGTGACCTTTGTTTATACTTATATATACTTTCACCTGATACCCATTCAGTCTTTTCCTCTACCTTGGTAATAAACTCAGTAGATCTGGCACTTTTTTTGGAGGAATGATTCATAATTTCATGTCTCATAGGTCTGTACACTTTGTCATCCTGTATGAATAGAGCTGTTCTAGGTTCCCATTGCCAAAAATCACAAGACATAGTATTATCAGGAGATAACCATGAAGCACAAGTTGTCAAGGTATGGGTGACAACCCAGGTGGGATCTAAGAACCCTTTCATAAGGGTTGTCTAAGACCATCTGCATATCAAATAGTCATATGGCAATTCATCACAGTTGCAATATTACAATTAGAAAGTTATAACAAAATTAATTATATGTTTGGGGGACACTATAACATGAGAAATTCTATTCTAGGGTCCCAGAGTTAGGAATGTTAAGAACCACCACAAAAATATCTCTAGTCTACATATGAATATTTGTAATTTTTGATAGAAAAGAAGATATATTTACTGTGGACTCTTTTATTAGAATAAGAAAAGTAATAAATGGAAAAATCTAGCCATCTCACTATAACGTTTGTCAATTCTGTTGAGAGAGTGGGAGACAAATACCTGATCAACAGCCCCACAAACACTCAAATTGGAAAACAAAGAAATCTCTCAAACTAGTCAACAAATTGGTCTCATTTAAAATATAAAAAGAAAAGGAGTTAACTGGTTGTCTGCTGATGGAATTCACTTGATCTACACTTGTTAAAACAAGTCAACTTTTAGCTCTTACTAGTGTTTTCATAAACAGGACATCTGCTTGACCTCCTTGGGAGGTGAGGGAACAGGCAAAAAATATAGAAAAAGAAAGGAAAGGAATGGAAATGAAAGAAAAAAGAGGCAGACTTAGGAAGTAGTGTTAGTATAATAAAAGATAAATATAATTTGTCACCCTGAAACTCCGCTCATGTAATTCAATTTGTATACTAGGATAGAGGCAAATTTACAGTGATGCACCTCCCTCAGCCACCACCACTTTCTGAAAAAATCTAGAATCATAAAAATATGGGAAAGTTAGCTGATCATAGTGATGTACAACTTTAATCCCAGCATTTGAAAAGCAGAGGCTGGCTCTTACAATGTTGAAACCAGCCTGGTCTACAAAGTGTGTCCAAGACAGCCAGGGCTGGTTACACTAAGAAATGCAGTATGAAAAAAATTAAAAAGGAGGAAAGAACATGAAAAAAGAGTGAAAGAAAATAGAAGAGAAAAAATAAAATAAGAGAGAAACATGCAGACTTAGGAGGTAGTGTTGCTCTGTGTAGACAAGTGGGCAAACTTCTTTGCTTGTTTTATTTATTACTTGATTTTGTTTTGTTTTGTTTTGTGTTTTATTTTGTTTTGTTTTCTTTTTCAGAAAGTGTGGCCTAGGGCCTACACAAGCCCATGCACAAGAAATAAATAAGGATCTCTGAAACACAAATATGTGGTAGACTGTACTTTGGTTATGAATGCACACACAAACACATACACACACACACACACACACACACACACACACAAACACACACACACACACACACACACGGACAGTCACATGCATGGACACACAGAAACATATGGACACATATGGAAAGCAGAACTGACCCATTCATCTGACTTCCGAATGCCTAAAACATGCAGAGAGTTCACAGACAGAAAGGTAGATGAGCAGGTAGGCAGCCAGAAAACATCACTTACCACCACTTTACCCCATCTCCTTGCCAACACACACCCCCCTACACACACACAAAAAAAAACCACTAATAAAATAATAAAGAGTTACCCATTAAGATACTCACTCCCCTGCAAACAGCAACCAAGAAAACAAAAATTATAGAACTCATAGTTCTTTACTGAATTTCCTACAAATAATTATACATTCACTGTGGTTCTGTATTCATCTTGCAGAAACATGGAATACTCCAGTTTAAACTCCAAAATTAATCAAACTTTACTATAAGCTAAATGCATGTTTATATATTTGCAAATGGACAGATTGAAATACTACTAATATAAATGTTGATCATAAATAAGCAACCTAGTGCAGGAGAGACATAGCTCAGAATGCGAAGCTCTTGATGACCTTCCACATAACGGTGTTCAATTTCTAGCATATATATTGGAAACAGCTACCCATTACATGAAGATCAGAAGTCCTGAGGCCATCTCTTGATAACAGTACAAATGAGGCGAGCGTGACACTTATACTCATGTACAAAGACCAAATACTCTCATTTATTCAAAATTTTCAGAACAAACAGAAGAGTTAGGCAGAATATCATACACCTGGAATCCAATGACTCTGAAGACTCAGGCAGTATTGATGTCATGAGCATATGCCACTGTAAGAAATAGAATATAGCCTGCATATTTGGCCAAATTTAAAATTAAAGATGTGGATGAAAATCTGCACAAAACAATATGCTTATTGTTCAAAACTATGTCACCTGGCTTATGGGGTTTCTATACCTACTATCAGGACACAAAAGACTTTACAGATAAAATTCATTAAAAAAACATAATAAAAACATAAAAATATAATACCAACAGACTTGTCAACTGGTTTACCACTGAATAGCAAATGTGTCTACTGTATTTTATGTGATTTAGTGACAGAGGACAAATTGATACAATTAGAAAATGTTGGGTCCCTCCCTTTCCTGCCTCAACTCTGAGACATCAGAGCTTGCAAACAGAGACTCAGCTCATACCTGCTCTGCCAAGACAAAGGCCCACTGCTTTGTGTTCTGCCTTTGAGGATTCCAGAGAAAGGAATGCCTGCTGGCTGGCACATCTGCTATCTGAAGACATCTGCTACTGACCTCCTCCCACACCATGGGCCACACCTCTAACCTCTCCCCAGAGCTGAGACCTGCAGGACATCCTGAGCTGCTGCCTCAAGAACGAACACATCCAGATTTCCTGACTCCTCCTGAATTGTTTATGTTCTGCAAATGTCACTGTAACCTAGAGATCCAGTTTTTTCTCCCCCATCCATGTACATATAAATTCCGAAGCCCCAAAAGTAAAGTCGGAGCTTTGATTGGGATGCAACTTGACTTCGTGTTCTTTTGTTCTTGAACTCTTGTGTTTCAGGTCTTTCTTCTCCCTTTGGTTGAGAGAGAACCCAGTTCGTGAAACTAGGGGACAGTTTCAAGAAACTATCATCCTGAGTGACATAACTCAGACACAAATGGACATGTATGTATGTACTCATAAATTGATAATAACCATAAAGTACAGGAGAGCTACTCTACACTTCAAACACCCAAAGAAGCTTAAAAAAGAGTAGGATCACATGAGCATGGTTGAATCTCACTCAGAAGGGGAATATACAGTTATAGAAGGGAGATGGAAGAAAACTGGATGGAAGAGAGGATAAGAAAGGAAAGACAGGGTCAGGAACAGGTGTTTTGAGACAAAAGTGAGGGACAGAGGGCCAGTAAAATGAATCAAAATATGAAACTGCCTGGGGTAGAAGGGTGGAGCATCTTTAGAATGTGCCAGATATCAGGCATGGGAGGATACCAAGGAGTCTATGGGAATGATCTCAGCAGAGATGCATAGCAATGAGATCTGGATCCTGAAGAGACCACACCCTGCAGTCAGACAGGTCCCCCAGTAGAGAGTTAAGTATACTAACCAAAACAGATGGAAATACTAGTAATAAAAATGTGGATCATAAATAAGCAACCTAGTGCAGGAGAGAGATAGCTCAGCATGGGAAGCTCTTGATGGTATTCCACATAATGGTGTTCAATTTCTAGCATCTATATTGGAAACAACTATCACTTACATGAAGATCAGAAGTCCTGAGTCTATCTCTTGATAACAGTACAAATGAGGCAAGCGTGACATTCATACTCATGCACAAAAGCCAAATACTCCTATGTATTCAAAACTTTCAGAACAAACAGAAGACTTAGGCAGAATGCCATACACCTGGAATCCAATTAATCTGAACGCTTATGCGGTATTGATGTCATGAGCATATGCCATCCTTAGAAATAGATTATAACCTATATATTTGGCCAAATTTAAAATTAACTATGTAGATGAAAATCTGCACAAAAATATATGCTTATTGTTCAAAACTATGTTAGCCGGCCTATGTGGTTTCTATACCTACTATCAGGACAGGAAGGGCTTCACAGAGAAATTTATTTTAAAAAAACAATAACAAAATAAAAGTAACATAAAAATACAATAACAACAGACTTGTCAAATTGTTTACCACTGAATAGCAAATGTGTCTACTGTATTTTATGTAATTTAATGACAAAGGCCAAATTGATACAATTAGAAACTATTATCCTTAGTGGCATAACCCAGACACAAATGGATATGCATGTATGTACTCATATGTTGATAATATCCATAAAGTACAGGAGAGCTACTCTACACTTCTTACACCCAAAGAACCTAAAAAAAGGAAGGATCAAATGAGCATGGTTGAATCTGACTCAGAAGGGGGAATATAAAGTCATAGGAGGCAGATGGAAGAGAACTGGATGAGAGAGAAGATAAGAAAGGAAAGACAGAGTCAGGAACAGGTGTTGTGAGACAAAAGTGAGGGACAGAGGGCCAGGAAATGAATCAAAATATGAAGCTCCCTGGGGTAGAAGGGTGGAGCATCTTTAGAATGTGCCAGATATCAGGCATCAGAGGATACTAAGGAGTCTATGGGAGTGATCTCAGCAGAGATGCATAGGAATGAGATCTGGATCCTGAAGAGGTCACATCCTGCAGTCAGACATGTTCCTCAGTAGAGAGTTAAGTATACTAACTAAAACAAAAACAACCTTTACATCCAAAATTTGTCCTGTCTACAGAAAATGTAAGAACAAAAATGGAGGAAAGACTGAGGGAATGTCCAAACTTTACCATGTTCAACTTGAGCTTCATCTCATGGGCAAGCACTAAACCCTGACATTACTGAGAATACTTTGTTATACTTGCAGGCAGTAGCTTAGCATCATTGTCCTCTGAGAGTCTGAATCCAGCACTTGACTGGAACAGATGCAATCACTTACATCCTACCATTAGATAGGGGGAATCTTTTCGAAGTTTTGGGGAATGGATTAATGACTCCAAAGGTTCACTAAGTCCATAAGACCATCAGAGTCAAATAACCTAGGTGCTAGGAGACTCTCAGAGGCTGAGCCAACAACCAAAGAGCATACGGGGATGGACAGAGTCACCCACCACATGTGTAGTACATGTGTTACTCAGGGTTCCCCTGCATCCCTCAAAACCCTGAGAAGGGGGATGTCCCTTAAGGTGTTGTTTTTCAAAAATGTTCTCCAAACTTAGCTGATTAGTCTAACCTTAGTAGGAGATGATGTGCCTAACTTGCAGAGACTTGACATGTCTTGTTTAGGGTACATTTAAATGGTCCCAACTCTCACTGGGAAGGTAAAATGGTAAGGGAATGGGGACTATGTGAGGTAGAATGGGGAGAAGGTAGCAACTGGAATTGAATAAATAAATAAATGGTAAGAGTGAACAAATACATAGAAATAGAATAAAAATAGAATACAGCCCATTATTTTTATATTATGCCCTACTTCAGTGGATAAGCAGAGTAAAAAAGAGTTTTGTCAAAAAATATCACAAAAATGACCTCTCCTAAATTTTTCACAGACTATTGTCCACTGAAATACTATGACCTCAATTTCTTCTGGCTGCCTTCATCAAAACTCCAATCTTCTAAGTCCTATGATAACAACCTATTAAGCTTCATGGAAGCTTTCTCTGACTTTTGCTATCTCAATTTTTGATATTTTGCACATTCTTACAAATGAAAACATACATTCTGTCCAGCAGCAATATCACCTTTTGCTACAATTTCGTTGATGTTCTGAATTTCTACTCTGCTGCTGTGATTAAATACTCTCAGCAAAAGTCTCTCAGGTCATAAACGGTTGCTGTGCATGGCTCAGTGAGATCACAGTCCATCATGTTGGAAGCTTAGAATACAAACTGATATTACAAACTGAAGTCAAGAGCATTGGAAAACATGGTTTTGAGCTTGTTCTTTTGCTTGGTTATGCACAGCTAACTCTCTCATCTACCCTAGACCCACTAGATTAGGAATATTGCCAGCCTCATTAGAAGAGCTTTCCACATTAATCATCAATAGAATCTCTCACAGACATAGAAAGCAACCATTCTGTTGAGGGAACACCCTCAATTAAGGCTCCTTCGTATGACTGTAGCTCTGAAATATTGAGAACTGAAAACAATTATGACACAGAGAAAAGAATAAATAAGGGCGTTGTAAAAATCCAAGCCAATAAGCTAACCATATCAATTACAGGAGCTCCTGCCACAGAACAAGGGAGTTGTAGTTTTGGCTGAGCCAGGACCAATTGGCAAGAGAACCTGCCTCAGAACATGGAAAGATACACTTGAATGGAGAGTTCAGAGGGTGTTCTGCCCTGGAATGACTTCTCTTTAACCCTGGGTTCCCAGGCCAGTGTGAACAAAGAGGTGGTAAAACAGCTGGAAGGTGAACAGAAGAGCAGATTGCCCCACAGACGTTGAAATAAGACTGCTGGTCTAGGGTAGACATGGTAACTTTGTTGCTATCAATGAAGACAAAACTTACATCTAATTAAAGCTCCAAGTTCAAAAGTACAGAGTCACATATGGACTGAGAAAACAGTTGATCAGGAAGGGTAAAAGAGATGTCTTTGTGCATTACTCATTGT
>JADRCD010155078.1:0-16917 GCA_019843815.1 Montemys delectorum | reverse complement strand
CAGCCCAGACTACTATACCCAGTAAAACTCTCAATCACCATAGATGGAGAAACCAAAGTATTCCATGACAAAACCAAATTCACACAATATATTTCCACAAATCCAGCCCTTCAAAGGGTAAGAAATGGAAAACTCCAACACAATGAGGGGAACTAAATCTCTGAAAAAGCAAAAGTGTAATCTTCCAACAAAACTAAAAGAAGATAGCCACATGAACGGAATTCCAACTCTAACAGCAAAAATAACAGGAAGCAACAATAACTCTTCCTTAATATCTATTAATATCAGTGGACTCAATTCACCAATAAAAAGACACAGACTATCAGATTGGGTACATAAACAGGACCCAACATTTTGTTGCATACAGGAAACCCACCTCAGTGACAAAGACAGACACTACCTCAGAATAAAAGGCTGGAAAACAATTCTCCAAGCCAATGGTCCCAAGAAAAAAGCTGGAGTAGCCATTCTAATATTGAATAAAATCGACTTTCACCCTAAAGTGATCAAAAAAGATAATGAGGGGTACTTCATATTTATCAAAGGTATGATCTACCAAGATGAACTCTCAATTCTGAACCTCTATGCTCCAAATCAAAGGGCATCTACATTCATAAAAGAAACTTTACTGAAGTTCAAAGCACACATTGCACCACACATAATAATAGTGGGAGATTTCAATGACCCACTCTCTGCAATGGACAGATCATGGAAACAGAAACTAAAAAAGACACAGAGAAACTAACAGAAGTTATGAAACAGAAGGATTTAACAGATATCTATAGAACTTTTTATCCTAAAATAAAAGGATATACCTTCCTCTCAGTACCTCATGGTACCTTCTCCAAAATTGACCATATAATTGGTCACAAATCAGGCCTCAACAGATACAAAAAGATTGAAATAATTTCTTGCATCCTATCAGATCACCATAGACTAAGGCTGCTCCTCAATAACAACATAAACAATAGAATGCCCACATATATGTGGAAGCTTAACAATACTCTACTCAATGATAACTTGGTCAAGGAAGAAATAAAAAAGGAAATTAAAGACTTTCTAGAGTTTAATGAAAATGAAGCCACAAAATACCCAAACTTATGGGTCACAATGAAAGCAGTCCTAAGAGGAAAACTAATAGTTTTAAGTGCCCACAAAAAGAAACTGGAGAGAGCATACACCAGCAATTTGACAGCACATCTGAAAGCTCTAGAACAAAAAGAAGCAAATTCACCCAAGAGGAGTCAAAGGCAGGAAATAATTAAACTCAGGGCTGAAAACAACCCAATAGAAACAAAAAGAACTATACAAAGAATCAACCAAATCAGGAGCTGGTTCTTTGAGAAAACCAAGAAAATAGATAAACCCTTAGCCAGACAAACTAGAGGGCACAGAGACAGTATCCTAATTAACAAGATCAGAAATGAAAAAGGAGACATAACAACAGACACTGAGGAAATCCAAAATATCATGAGATCCTACTACAAAAGCCTATACTCAAAAAAACTGGAAAACCTGGATGAAATGGACAATTTTCTAGACAGATACCAGGTACCAAAGTTAAATCAAGATCAGGTCAACGATCTAAACAGTCCCATATCTGCTAATGAAATAGAATCAGTCATTAATAGACTCCTAACCAAAAAAAGCCAAGGACCAGATGGGTTTAGTACAGAGTTTTATCAGGCCTTCAAAGAAGACCTAATACCAATACTCCTCAAACTATTCCACAAAATAGAAACAGAAGGTACTCTACCCTATTCGTTCTACGAAGCCACAATTACACTTATACCTAAACCACACAAAGACCTAACAAAGAAAGAAAACTTCAGACCAATTTCCCTTATGAATATCGATGCAAAAATACTCAATAAAATTCTTGCAAAGCAAGAACACATCAAAACAATCATCCACCATGATCAAGTAGGCTTCATCCCAGGGATGCAGGGATGGTTCAATATTCAGAAATCCATCAGTGTAATTCACTATATAAACAAACTCAAAGAAAAAAACCATGTGATCATCTCATTAGATGTTGAGAAAGCATTTGACAAAATCCAACATCCCTTCATGATAAAAGTCTTGGAAAGACCAGGAATTCAAGGCCTATACTTAAACATAGTAAAAGCAATCAATATACAGCAAACCAGTAGCCAACATCAAACTAAATGGAGAGAAACTTGAAGCAATCCCACTAAAATCAGGGACTAGACAAGGCTGTCCACTCTCTCCCTAAATATTTAATATTGTACTTCAAGTCCTAGCCAGAGCAACTAGACAACAAAAGGAGAGCAAAGGGATATGAATTGGAAAGGAATAAGTCAAATTATCACTATTTGCTGATGATATGATAGTATACATAAGTGAATTCAAAAATTCCACCAGAGAGCTCCTAAGCCTGATAACAACTTCAGCAAAGTAGCTGGACATAAAATTAACTCAAGCAAATCTGTGGCCTTCCTCTACACAAAGGATAAACAGGCTGAGAAAGAAATTAAGGAAACAACACCCTTCACAATAGTTACAAACAATATAAAATACCTTGATGTAACTCTAAGCAATAAAAGATCTGTTTGAAAAGAACTTGAAGTCTCTGAAGAAGGAAATTGAAGAAGATCTCAGACTATGGAAAGATCTCCCATGCTCATGGATTAGCAGGATTAATATAGTAAAAATGACCATCTTGTCAAAGGCAATCTACAGATTCAATGCAATCCCCATCAAAATTCCAACTCAATTCTTCACAAACTTAGAAAGAGCAATTTGCAAATTCATCTGGAATAACAAAAAGAACTCAGGATAGCCAAGAATATTCTCAACAATAAAGGAACCTCTGGTGGAATCACAATCCCGGACCTTAAGCTGTACTGTACTATAAATTGCAATTGTGATAAAAACTGCATGGTATTGGTACAGTGATCTGTAGGTAGATCAATGGAATAGAATTGAAGACCCAGAAATGAACCCACACACCTATGGTCACTTGATCTTTGACAACGGAGCTAAAATCATACAGTGGAAAAAAGACAGCATATTCAGCAAATGGTGCTCGCTCAACTGGCAGTTAGCATGTAGAAGAATGCAAATCAATCCATTCCTATCTCCTTGTACAAAGCTCAAGTCCAAGTAGATCAGGGACCTCCACATCAAACCAGATACACTGAAACTAATAGAAAAGAAAGTGGGGAAGAGCTTCGAGCACATAGGCACAGAGGAAAATTTCCTGAACAGAACACCAATAGCTTATGCTCTAAGATCAAGAATTGACAAATGGGACCTGATAAAGTTGCAAAGCTTCTGTAAGGCAAAAGACACTGTTAATGGGACAAAATGACAATCAACAAATTGGGAAAAGATCTTTACCAATCCTATATCTGATAGAGGGCTAATATCCAATATATATAAAGAACTCAAGAAGTTAGACTCCAGAGAACCAAATAACCCTATTAAAAAATGGGGTACAGAGCTAAACAAAGAATTCTCTACTGATGAACACCAAATGGCTGAGAAGCACCTAAAGAAATGTTCAACATCCTTAGTCATCAGGGAAATGCAAATCAAAATAACCCTGAGATTCCACCTCACACCAGTCAGAATAGCTAGGATAAAAAACTCAGGTGCAGAAGATGCTGAAGAGGGTATGGAGAAAAACACTCCTTCATTGCTGGTGGGATTGCAAGCTTTTGCAACCACTCTGGAAATCAGTTTGGCGGGTCCTCTGGAAATTGGACATAGTTCTACCAGAGGACCCAACTATACCACTCCTGAGCATACCCAAAAGATGCTCCAACATGTAATAAGGACACATGCTCCACTATGTTCATAACAGCCTTATTCATAATAGTCAGAAAGTGGAAACAACCCAGATGTCCCTCAACAGAGGAATGGATACAGAAAATGAGGTACATCTACACAATGGAGTACTACTCAGCTATTAAAAACAATGAATTTATGAAATTCTTAGGGAAATGGATGAATCTAGAGAATATCATCCTGAGTGAGGTAACCCAATCACAAAAGAACACACATGGCATGCACTCTCTGGTAAGTTATTATTAGCCCAGAAGTTCGGAATACAGGAAGTACAATTCACAAACCACAAGAAACTCAAGAAGAAGGAAAACCAAAATGTGGACATTTCATTCCTTCTTAAAAGTGGGAACAAAATACCCATGGAAGGAGTTGCAGAGACAAACTATGGAGCAGAAACTGAAAGAAGGACAATGCAGCCTGATACAGCTGCCTCCTGAGATGCTCTGTCAGTACCCAACTAATACAGAAGTAGACGCTCACAGCCATCCATTGAACTGAGTACAGAGTCCCCAATGAAGGAGTTAGAGAAAGGACCTAAGGAGTTGAAGGGTTTGCAGCCCCTTAGGAAGAACATCAATATGAACTAACTAGTACCCTCAGAGCTCCCAGGGACTAAACCACCAACCAAGGAGTACACATGGTGAGACTGATTGCTCGGGCAGCGTGTGTATAGTAGAGGATGGCCAAGTCGGTCATCAATGGGAGGAGAGGCCCTTGGCCCTGTGAAGTTTCTGTGCCCCAGTGTAGGGGAATGCCAGGACCAGTAAGTGGGAGAGGGTGGGGTGGTGAGCAGGAGGAGAGGGGAGAGAACAGGTGTTTGTTCTTGTTGTTTTTTGGTTTTTTGGAGGGGAAACTGGGAAAGGAGAAATCATATGACATGTAAATAAAGAAAATACCTAATAAAAATAAATAAATAAATAAATAAATAAATAAATAAATTTACCTTTAAAAAAAAGAGAGTAGAGCCTACAAAACTATTTGTAAAACAATTAGGTAATGACACAATAACAAAAGAAAGAAAATTATAGGCCAATTTCTTTGATGAGCACAGATGATAAAACTCTCAAACTGAACCCAAGAACACTTCAAAGAAGTGTTCACCCTAATCAAGTTGACTTCATTCCAAAGATGCAAGACAATATACACAGATCAATAATGTATATTATACAAAGAGGCTCAGAGATAAAAATCATATGACCATGTTAATAGATCAATGTAGAAGAGGTTTTTTAAAAAAATTCAACATCCCTTCATGGTAATAGCTCTGAATATAAGTGTCTTGATTAATTTTCTCTCACTGTGATAAAAGACCCTGATAAAGGCAATTTAAGAGAGAAAAAAAATTTTTGGCTCACAGTTTAAAGGTACAATTTGTCACAGCAAAGTCACTTTGGTGACAGGAGCTTGTAGCAACTAACAACATTATATGCATAGCCAGGAAGCGGAAAGCAAAGATTACTGCAACCGAGTCCTTAGGACATTACCTGTATGTATATATGTGATTTCAGGGCTGACTACTCACAGGCCTCTTCCCTGGGAACACTCTTTCTCCTGTTCTCAACAGCCTGTAGTTGTTCTTTGTCTGAGGTTGGAGGCCCATGACATTTCCTTTGTCCAGGTTCACATGTCTATTGTTGTTATCCTTATTTGGGTCATGCTTAGGCAACCATGCTGTTGAGCCTTAATGGGGTCCCTAATATTTCTAGGAGACAGAACATCACTACAGATTTCTTATCTTTCTGGATGTTACAGTATCTTCACCCTTTCTTCCAGAATGTCCCCCAAGGGTTGTCATGTGGATATATCAGTTGGGGCTGCACACCATGAAATTGTTTGTTCTCTGAATTTTGATCTGTTGTAGTTTTATGTAATGGTCTCCATTTGTTCCAAAGGTAATTTTCTCCTAAGAGGAATAAAATCATGTTTGTGAGAGAATGAGAAAAAAAATATTTAGAATCCACCCAGGAATTGTGTTTATTTAGTAAAGAGCCAGTTGTAAGTTCTCCTTCAAGATCCATGACTTCACTAGCCTTGTGTATGTAATTGGCAAGGGTTCCTATACCAGGCATGATTTCCCCGTCTTGTTGAGTTGGCCTTCAGTCCAATTAGGGAGTTATTAGTTACTGCCAATGTATACATGCCACTACTGTACCCTTAGGAATGTTGTACCATGTTCCCTGTTATTGTGGTTCATAGGTGTCATAGCTAGGGAGGGCTGTTGTTTGCTTCACTCCCTTGGAAGCATGCATAGCATCTTCCAGTACCATGAATGGTAGCCAGTGACAACTTAAACAGTTTGTAATGCTTTCAGAGTCTTTTGGATTCCCCTCCCCAACAACTCAAAACAGGGTTCTCTATACTTGGTGGTTGTAAAGGACATCTTTAGCTTTTATGGGAAGCATTGTCAGCCAAGGTGAAAAAATACATTATATATATATAATGCACATAGATTCATAGGTATTATATGTAATTTTAAGTACCTCAGTACTAATATGATTCCTTATGACTCTTTGCACACCCTTATTGTTATTTTATCCTCCTCCCTGTCTTTTCTTCTATATTGCTCTCCTTCCCTAATTAAAGGCCATTTTTCCATTTCCCCCTTCAAATTATTTGTACCCTTTCTATTGCTTCTCCCATGAGCTGCTGCCATGGTCCCTTTTTACTGCTGTGGTTTATGTGGTTGCTCTAAGTTGTATATTCATACCTGAAGATTTAGAGTGGTGAAGCACACAGAAGAGACAAGTGACATTTGTCTTTGAATTATAGCACTCAATACAATCCTTTCTAGTTCTAATTCATTTACCTGAAAGACTCATGATTTGATTTTCTTTACCATTGAATAGTATTCCATAGTGTATGATAGCATGTTTTTATTATCTGTTCATTGGTTGAAGGACATTCAGGTTGTTTCCATTCCCTAGCTATTGTGAATAGAGCTGCAATGAACATAGATGAGCAAGTACCTGTGGCGTAAGATGTCCAGTCCTTTGCCCTATGCTAAGGACAGATATAACTGAGTCGTATAGTAGATTTATTTGTAGCTTTTTAAGGGCTCTGCACACTGATTTTCAGAGTATCAGGAACAGTTTTTAATCCTACCAAAAATGAATGAGTCTTTCTTGTTTTTTAAATATTCTTGATTGTTACCATTCTGACTGGAATAAAATGAAATCTCAAAGTTGTTTGATTTCATTCCCTAATTGCTTAGGTCACGATGAACATTTTGTGAAATATTTCTTAGCCACTTTTATGTCTCCTTTTGAGAAATCTCTGGTTGGTCCCATAGTCGGTGTTCTGAATGGGTCTACTGATTATGTTTGTCTTCACAATAAACCAAATCTTAGATTCATTGACTTTGCCTCATTGTATTATGTCCTTTGTCTCTGCCATTAATTTCTGATCTGATTTTTATGATCTCTTGCCATCTACTGGATTTGAGTTTGGTTTGTTCTTATTTTTCCAAATTTTTGAGTTGTAACATTAAGTCATTTATTTGTGCTCATTTTGATTTTTTAATGTGGGTATTTAAAGTTTAAAGTTTAAAGGACTGCTTTTCATTCATTCCAGAGGTTTTGTTGTGTTGTATTTTCATTCTCATTGAGTTCTAGGAAATTTTTTGTTTCTTTCTTGATTTCCTCTTTGATCCATTCATGATTCAGTAATGAGTTATTTAATCTCCATGAGTCTGTATACTTAATAAAGATTTGTTTGTTGTTGATTGTAAGGTTTATTACATTATGGTCACATAGGATACACAGAATAATTTTAGTTGTTCTGAATTTCAGATTTGTTTTGTGTTCCAGGATATGATCTAGTTTAGAGAAACTTCCATGGGGTATTCAGTAGAATACATATTCTTGAGTATTTGGATGGACTCTGTGGTTATCTGTTAAGTACATTTGATATATGATGTCAATTAATTTTGATGATTCTTTGCTTAATTTTTGTTTGGATAACCTGAAAATTAGAGAAAGCAGGGTATTAAAATAACCTATTACGTGTCTTTAAGTCAAGCAACATACTTTTTTATAAAACTGGATACATACATATTTAGAATAGTAATATCTTCTATATTAATTGTTCCCTTGATTAGAATACAATGTCCTTTTTTATCTTTTCTGATTAGTTTTAGTTTTAAATTTGTGGGCTTTTTTTTTTCAGATATTAGAGTAGAAATATTTTTTTAAGAATGTTCTGGCAGCATGTGTATAGTAGAGGATTGCAAATTCGATCATCAATAGGAGGAAAGGACCTTGGCCTTGTGAAGGTTTTGTGTCCCAGTGTAGGGGAATGCCAGAGCCAATATGTGGGAGAGGGTGGGGTGGCAGGCATGGGGACGGGGGAGGCAAAAGGGGTTTGTTCTTGTTGTTTTTGTTTGTTTGTTTGTTTTTTGGAGGGGAACCTGGGAAAGGGAAAATTTACATGTAAATAAAGAAAATAATAATAAAAAATAAACAAAAAAGGGAAAAAAAGAATTTTTTATTGGATATTTTTCTTTATTTACATTTCAACTGTTTTCCTATTTCCAGGTCTCCCCTACCCATCCCTCTTCCCCTTGCCTCTGTGAGGGTGCTCCCCCACCAAGCCAACCCCCCCCCCTTCTTCCTGCCCTGGCATTCTCCTACACTGGGGATCAAACACCCTCAGGTCCAAGGGCCTTTCCTCCCACTCGTGTCCAACAAGGCCATCCTCTGCCACACATCCAGTCAACGCCATGGGTCCCTCCATGTGTATTCTTTAGTTGGTGGTCCAGTCCCCTGGGGCTCGGGCAGTAGGGAGTCTGGTCTGTTAACACTGTTGCTCCTTCCATGGCGCTGCAAACTCCCTGAGCTCAGCTCCTTCAGTTCTTTCTCCAACTCCTCCATCATGGACCCCCAGGTTCAGTCCAATGGTTGGCTGTAAGCATCTGTCTCTGAACTTGTCAGGCTCTGACAGAGCCTCTCAGGAGACAGCCATATCAAGCTTCCATCAGCAAGCACTTCCTGGCATCCACAATATTGTCTGGGTTTGGTGGCTGTATATGGGATGGATCGCCAGGTGGGGCAGTCTCTGGATAGCCTTTCCTTCAGTCTCTGCTCTAAACTTTGTCTCCATATTTCCTCCTGTGGATATTTTGTTCACCCTTCTAAAAAGCACTGAAGCATCTACATTTTGGTCTTCATTCTTCGTAGGGTTCGTATGGTTTGTGAATTAAATCTTGGGTATTCCGAACTTTTGGATTTATCAGTGAGTGCATACTGTGTATGTTCTTTTGTGACTGAGTTACCTCACTCAGGATGAAATTTTCAAGTTCCATCCATTTGCCTGCAAGTTTCATGAACTCATGATTTTAATAGCTGAGTAGTATTCCATTGTGTAAATGTACCACATTTTCTGTCTTCATTCCTCTGTTGAGGGACATCTGGGTTGTTTTCAGCTTCTGGCTATTATAAATAAGGTTGCTATGAACATAGTGGAGCGTGTGTCCTTATTACGTGTTGGGGCATCTTTTGGGTATATGCCCAGGAGTGGTATAGCTGGGTCCTCAGGGAGTATGATGTCCAATTTTCTGAGGAACTGCCAGACTCATTTCCAGAGTGGTTGTACCAGTTTGCAATCCCACCAGCAGTGGAGGAGTGTTCCTCTTTCTCCACATCCTCACCCGCATCTGCTGTCACCTAAGCTTTTGATTGAAGCCATTCTGACTGTATGAGGTGGAATCTCAGGGTTGTTTTGATTTGCGTTTCCTTGATGGCTAAGGATGTTGAACATTTCTTTAGGTGCTTCTCAGCCATTTGAATTTCCTCAGTTGAAAATTCTCTGTTTAGCTCTGTTCTCCGTTTTTTTAATAGGATTATTTGGTTCTCTGGAGTCTAACTTCATGAGTTCGTTGTATATATTGTATATTAACCCTCTATCAGATGTAGGGTTGGTAAAGATCTTTCTCCAATCTGTTGGTTGCCATTTTGTCCTATTGACAGTGTCCTTTGCCTTACAGAAGTTTGTAATTTTATGAGGTCCCATTTGTCGATTCTTGATCTTAGAGCATAAGCTATTGGTATTCTGTTCAGGGACTTTTCCCCTGTGCCCATGTGTTAAAGACTTTCCCACTTCCTCTTCTATTAGATTCAGTTTTTCTAGTTTTATGTGGAGGTCCTTGATCCACTTAGACTTTAGCTTTGTACAGGGAGATAAGAGTTTACTGCTATCATGGCAGATTTGCAAGGATTTACCACCGAAGGAATCAGATTTTAACAAGGCTTACAAGATTAGGTTTTCATTGTTGTGCCCAGAGATTGAGTTACCATTGTTTCTGAACAGAGTATGTGTTTAGTTTTCCTTCACACTGTGGCTAGTGTGGGTTCAAGAGAGAAAGGTACAGTTGCAAAGTGTGGGTTTGCCAGATGTGTACCAAAAAGGCCGTGGGAGATTTGAAGCACTGGATTGGCATTGTAACTATGCACCAGTGGGAACCTAGAGAGCTGGGTGGAGAAATTGTGGAGTTCTGAGTCAGAGTCTCCACAAGATAAAAACAGGTCAGCCATTGCCCACCAATACTTTGCCAGCCAGGCTGCTGGGGCAGAGAGTTGGTGGAGCTAGGGCAGGAACATACCAGTTCATTTTTTAAAATATTTCCTGCAACAAGTTTCTGTTGTTATATCTCCCTTTTTATTTCTGATTTTGTTAATTTGGATACTGTCTCTGTGCCCTCTGGTTCATCTGGCTGAGGGTTTATCTATCTTGACTTTGTCAAAGAAGCAGCTTCTGGTTTTGTTGATTCTTTGTATAGTTCTTATTGTTTCTACTTGGTTAATTTCAGCCCTGAGTTTATTTCCTGCACCCTACTCTCATCAATGGACAGATCATGGAAACAGAAACTAAACAGAGCCACAGTGAAACTAACAGAACTTATGAACCAAATGGATTTAACATATCTACAGGACATTTCATCCTAAATCAAAAAAATATACCTTCTTCTCAGCGTCTCATGGTACCTTCTCCAAAACTGACCATATAATCGGTCACAAAACAGACCTTAACAGATATAAGAAGATTCAAATAATCCCATGCATCCTATTAGATCACCACAAATTAAGACTGGTCTTCAATAGCAACAAAACAACAGAAGGCCCACATTCACAGGGAAGCTGAACAACACTCTACTCAATGATAACTTGGTAAAAAGAAGAAAGAAAGAAAGAAAAAAGAAAGAAAGAAAGAAAGAAAGAAAGAAAGAAAGAAAGAAAGAAAGAAAGAAATTAAAGACTTTTTAGAATTTAATGAATATGAAGGTACAACATACTCAAACTTATGGGACAAAATGAAAGCAGTGCTAAGAGAAAAACTCATAGCTCTGAGTGCCTCCAAAAAAGAAACTGGAAAGAGCATACACTAGCCTCTTAACAGCACACCTGAAAGTTCTAGAATGAAAAGAAACAAATACACCCAAGAGGAGGGTAGCAACATTTGCTTGCTTCCTGGTCCCATTTAATTAGAATCTCTTTTCCATCCTTTCATGTAGAGTACAGAAAGGTAGATTTCTTTTCCTGACCCATTAAAACAGCCTAAGTCCTTTGATTGTGGAGAATTAAGGCCACCAATATTTACATTCACAATTGAAAGGTGTGATCAATTGCAGACTTTGTGGTTTATTAATGTTGTTTGTTTTTAGTAGTATTTTGTGTTTCAGTAATTATAGCTTCGTTTGTTTTCTTTCTGCTGGCTATTTTTCTTTCTTGGCTATGTTTATTCCTCTCATCAGCCTGAACTAGGCTCCCTGAGTTTTGCCAAGGTTTAGTATGCTGGCTATAATTGGGGTTTGTTTATTTGATTATGTGTTTGTTTGTTTGTTTGTTTGTTTTGGTTATTTATATCATGAAAAGTATGTTAGATAGTTTTCCTAGCTACAGTAGTCCTGGATGGTGGTCATGGTCTTTTAGGGCTCAGGATGCCTTGTAGGCTGTTCTTGCTTTCAAAGTTTCCGCTGAGAAATCAGCTCTTAGCTTAATGGTTTTCCTTTATGTATGACTTGTTATTGTTTTTGTTTTGTTTTTTCTCTTGCAGCTTTCACTACTCTTCCTTTATTCTGTATACCTAACTGTATACTTTAGTGTGTTACCTATGACACACCACCTATGGCGATGTTCTTTTCTGTTCTTGTCTAGTTGATGATTTGTGTGCTTTTCATACCTGCATGGTTATGTCATTCCTTAATTACTGGAATTTTTCTGTGATCTTGTTGATGATCTGTTCTATGCCATTGACTTGAGATGTTTCCTCAATTGAGCCTATAATTTGAAGGTTTGATTTTTAAATGGTGCACCACATTTTGTACATTTTTCTTTTCTGTTTCTATGTTTTAAATTTTTTCCTTTCCTTGTTTGGGCTAGATACTCTGTGCTGTCATCTGCTTGAGGCCTTACACTTCCACTTGGGTTATTGAGGTGTTTAATTCCATCTTCTTTTCAGCTTAGTAGCTTTTCAATTTTTCTATCTTATTCAGTTTTCAAATCTTAGATTGCCTTTATCATTTCCATCAGTTATATATTTGTGGGTTTTGTGCATCATTTGAGCAATTATAATGCTTAACTTCATTCTTTTTAAAGTTCATTAAGCTGTTTCTTTGTGTCTTCCTTAAGCTCCTTGAATTCTCTGATGAAGTTTATGGTTGCTATTTTAAAACTTGTGTTCTATTGTTTATCTAGATAATTCTCATTAGAGAGCATTTCTATAGCACTGGAAGAATTGAGAGTAGGAAACACTGTCTTGATCTTTCATATTGATTATAGTCATATAAGATCTGGGCTGGCATGTGGACTTCTTTTGTTAGTTCTAAGTCTAAGAACAAAGCACTTTGAAACAGAGAACAGGATGAGGGAGCTGGGTTGGACCTAAAGGCTAGGTATGGCTTAGGTGGAATGAAGTTAGCTAGACACAATGAGCTGGGCTAGAATTTGGAGGTTAGGGGTAGGTCTGACTATAAGGAGGATAAGGATCAACTAACCTGGCTAGATCCTGGCACAAGATATTCAGGATCTGGATTGGCAGAGAGATTAGATGTGGCACAAAAGGGGACTATAAGTTGTGGACAAGTGACAGGGTCCTGGACAGAACCTGGAAATTGGGATGATGTTGTAGGCTGTTTGATCACAGTGTGAACTCCAAATTGTGTTGCTTGCTGGGAAGACCAGTTTCTAGTTGTAGTGTGGCTCAGCCTTATAGAACACCTTTAATTCTTCTGGCTGGAATATAGACATGTCCTTAAAACACACCTTTAATCCTAAACAATGAAGATAAAGTTCGTTTGTATAAGGAAGCATGCATGTTTGAAAGTTCTGTCTAGTTGAGTGGTAGACAAAGTGATGAATCAGAGTAAGATTTAACAAAATAGGTTATACCCAAATTTCATAAGAATAGAGAGGAAAGTTAGCTTGAGACCAAGCAGAGCAATTCAGTCAGGCTGCTCCGGAGAACAAAGCCAGATTGAATCAGTTAGCTCAGAGAAGAGTTTGGGCCAGAACAGCTGACTTGACCAGCCAGCCAGAATTCACAAAGAGGTAGAGAGAGTGAGTTGATTCAGCACTAAGTCTCAGAGGCTTAGAACATTCTAGGCCCACATAACATTGTACCGAAGCTAGAAGCTTCCAGGGCTAGGCCTAGGATAGCAGAGGCAGTAAGCCTGGGAGATGCAACAATTACATCAGGTAAATAAAAGATACTATTTACAGGGTGATACTGGCAGAGGTGATCAGACTATGCCATGAACAGAATGTGGAACTCTGCCTATATCTGGTAGTTGTATGGAAGAAAGGATCAGTCAGACTCACTAGGCTAAACACTGGCACAAAATGTACAGACCTAGCAGAGAGTTTATATATGGTATGTGAGGGCCTATAAGTTCCCAAGGCTTTTTATCCTTTGGTTGTTTTAATTTGCTTTGTTTTTAAATACAGAAACACCACATTCTTACTCCCACCTTGTTAATATTTTCTTATTTCTAGGATGATATTTATAATATTTAAATTGACCTCTGTTGTTTTTGTTTTGCCAAGGTCTAGTTTATATAACTTATAAATAGGTTCTGTTTTGTGGTAGGTTTTCATTAACTTCTTCCTTTCCCCGTTGAATTTGGCTGTTTCTTTTGCCAGTTTTTCTTTTAGTATGAGAGTGGTTTTATTCTTAATATTAAATAGTTTCTTTCCTATTAAGAAAATTAGTTCCCTTCCCACACTGATCTTCCTTGCCCACTGAGTCATCTGAGGTACACCCAGCTGCCATGAGAAGTCTGCTATCCCAGTTGGATCCTAATTCTCCCACCACCTCTCAGCCCACTTTCATCAAACCTGATGATCTGGAACCATATAGCCCAAGGATACCTATTAGAGGCCTGCTACATGAGGATCATCGAGGTTAGTCCCCATCCCAATACCTACTACAACAGTAAGATCCAAGGACTAAATTCACCCAGATGGCTAAAAACGCCATGAAAGAACACAGTCAACAAAGCAGAGAAATATGACACCTTCAGAGCACAGCTGCCCTATTACAGCAAGCCCTGGATATCCCAACACAACCAAAGCAGAAGAAAATGAGCTCAAATCCACATAAAGATGATAGAAGCCTTTGAAGAAGGAATGAATAAATCCCTTAAAGAAATATAGGAAAATACAATTAAACAGGTGAAGAAAATAAACAGAACTGTTCAAGACCTGAAAATGGAAATAGAAGCAATAAAGAAAACACAAACTGAGGAAATCCATGAGATTGAACACCCAGGGCAGAGAACAGGAACAATAGACGCAAAAATTGCCAACAGAATACAAGAGATGGAAGAAAGAATCTCAGACATAGAAGATACATCAAAGAAAACATTAAATCTAAAAAGTTCCTGACACAAAACATCCAGGAAATCTGGGATATCATGAAAAGATCTTACCTGAGAATAATAGGAACAGAAGAAGGTGAAGAGTCCCAGCTCTAAGGACCAGAACATATTTTCAACAAAATCATAGAAGAAAATTCATAAACTAAAGAAAGAAATGCCTATAAATATACAAGAAGTTTATAGAACACCAATTAGACTGGACCAGAAAAGAAAAGCTTCCCACCACATCATCAAAACACAAAAATCCACAGAACAAGAATATTAAAGCAGCAAGGGAAAATGGCCAGATAATATACGAAGATAGACCTATTGAAATTACACTAGACAGAGACTCTAAAAGCTAGAAGAGCCTGGAAAGATAACTTGCAATTTCTAAAAAAAAAACAAAAACAAAAACAAAAAAACCCACAGATACCAACCTAGACTACTCCATCCAGTAAAACCCTTAATCATCATAGATGGAGAAAATAAGATATTTGAGAACAAATTCAAATTTAAACAGTATCTTTCCACGAAACCAGGCCCATGGAAAATACTAGAAGGAAAATTCCAACTCAAGGAGGATAACTAAATCTAACAAAACACAGGAAATAAGTAATTCCATACCAGTAAAAACAAGGGAAGCACACACACACACACACACACACACACACACACACACACATAAACACACAAACATCACAACATCAAAATAACAAGAACTGACACTCATTGGTCATTAATATCTCTCAATATTAATGGACTCAGCTCCCCAATAAAAAGACACAGGCTAACAGAATAGATATGAAAACAAGATCCATCATTCTGCTGCATACAAACAAAACACCTGAGCAATAAATATAGACATTTCCTCAGAGTAAAGGGCTAGAAAAAAGTTTTCCAAGAAAACAGACTCAAGAAGCAAGTATTGAATGGAGTAGCCATTCTATTACCTAGTAAAATAGACTTGTATCCAAAATTAATCAAGAGAAAGGGAAGGACATTCATCAAAGGGAAAATATACCAAGATGATATATCAGTTCTAAATATCTATTTCTCAAACACAAGTGCACCCACATTTATAAAACAAACATTGCTAAAGTTTAATTGCACATCAAAACCCAAACATTAAGTAGTGGGAGATTTCAACACCCCATTCTCACCAATTCACAGGGTATCTAGACAAAAACTAAGCAGAGAAATAATGAAAACTCACGGAAATTATGAATCAAATGGCTCTAACAGACATCTGCCGGATATTTCACCCAAACACAAAAGAATATACCTTCTTCTCAGCACCTCATGGATCCTTCTCAAAAATTGACTATACACTTGATCACAAAGCAAGCCTCAACAGATACAAGAAAACTGAAATAACACCTTGTATCTTATCATACCACCATGGATGAAAGCTGAACTTCAACAGCAACAGAAACATCCAGAAAGCCTATTCATTCATGGAAAGGGAACATGGGTCATGGAAGAAATAAAGAAATAAATTAAAGACTATCTAGAATTCAATGAAGATGAAGGCACAACATACCCAAATTTATGGGACACCATAAAAGTAGTGCTAAGAGAAAAGTTCATCAGGAAGTGCAGGGGAGTCGCAGGACTGCAGAGACAGGAGCCTCTCAGCTTCCAAGGGACAGAGCTGGATCAGTGAACATCTCTGCCCCCTCCCTGCGAGAAGAAGGCCTGTATCCTGAGCAGGCTTTAGCCCCAGGAAACAGGCGGGACCAGTCGGGAAGCATAGGCCCCAGGAAGTGCAGGGGAGTCTCAGGACTGCAGGGACTGGAGCCTCTCAACTTCCGAGGGACAGAGCTGGATCAGCGAACATCTCTGCCCCCTGCCTGCTAGGGGAGGACTTCCCCCAAATGCCAGCTTCAGCCCAAGGACTCAGGTGAGATCTGCCATTTTTTCTCTGAGGTCTTACTAGGGCAGGACCAGCCGGGAGGCATAGGCCTCAGGAAGTGCAGGGGAGTCTCAGGACTGCAGGGACAGGAGCCTCTCAGCTTCCGAGGGACAGAGCTGGATCAGTGAATATCTCTGCCCCCTTCCTGGGAGCACAGGGCTTCCCTCCAGGACAAGCTTGAGACCAAGTACTCAGGCGGGACCAGCTGGGAGGCACAGGCCTCAGGAGTGGAAGGGGAGTTGCAGGGCAGCAAGGAAAGATCAAGCTCTAAGACACCAAGAACTTCTAACACCAGAGATCAAGAGATGGCGAAAGGCAAACACAAGAATCCTACCAACAGAAA
>JADRCD010155077.1:0-17528 GCA_019843815.1 Montemys delectorum | reverse complement strand
GAGAGAGAGAGAGAGAGAGAGAGAGAGAGAGAGAGAGAGAAGAGTGGATTGTGTAGTAGAGGATGGTAATGGTCCAGTGCTAGAGAAAGCCAGATGGGGTACTCCCAAGTCTTTGCAGAGACTAGAATTTTGAAAGAAGCCATACTCCATTTCACAAGAGAGTTCCGTGTTGGCAGGATGTGATTTGGGAAGGGGAGGGATGCCTTCAGCCTTGGCATGTGGGGTGGTGTTTCAGCGCAGTGTAATCCAGAACATGGGTGTATTTTTTCAGTTAAAGAAAACACAGGAAGAGATGCAGGGTAGAGTATGAGGTTAGGGAGAGTATAGAAGAACAAATGTTGGGATTGAAAGGCTGTGGGTATCTGAGTATCATAGTGACAAGTAATTTAGAAGTTGTCAACAGAAAACTCTCTTCCACTTGGCGGAGAAAGCTGGGTAGATCTGCTATATTTTCTTGCGTCCTCTCTAACTTTCATTTTTTCATGTACCTGAAGAATATTCAGCTTACCTTTAAGGGTTGCATGAAACACAAATTTTGAATTACATACATTTTCTTTAAATTCCATAGTATAGACTCTCCTAACAGTGTAATCATGGTCTTTTTCCTTCCACAGTGTTGAAAATACAAGGATGCGCCACCATATCTGACTAATTTTTTTAACCATAAATTTTTATATGAAAAAAAAAAAGAAAAAGGAAATTGAAAAAAAATGGAGGTAGTATGTATACCTATACTAGATGGCTGTGGTAATAATAGAAAACATTACTTGGTATTGAAAACCTCCTTCTTTGCTCATAATTAGCTTCCACAAAGGTTAGCTATTCATTTTATTTTTTATTTTTATTTTTATTTATTTACTTAATTATTTGTTTGTTTTTTGAGACAGGGTTTCTCTGTATAGCTCTGGCTGTCCTGGAACTCACTCTGTAGAACAGGCTGGCCTTGAACTCAGAAATCCCCCTATCTCTGCCTCCCAAGTGCTGGGGATTAAAGGTGTGCACCACCACTGCCCGGCATTTATTTATTTGTTAATTTGTTTTGTTTAACATCAATGTCTGTTAACTCTATCGTGTGTGAAATGAGGACTGTGATAGTTTATATATGCTTGGCCCAGGGAGTGGCACTATTAGGAAGTGTGGCCTTGTTGGAGTAGTTATGTCACTGTGTGTGTGGGCTTTAATACCATAGTCCTAGCTGCATGGAAGTCAGTCTTCTACTAGCTGCTTTAGGAACAAGAAGTGGAAGTCTCAGTTTTTCCAGCTCCATGCCTGCCTGGGCACTGCCATGTTCCCTCTTTCATGATAATGGACTGAACCTCTGATTCGGTAAGCCAGCCCCAATTAAATATTTTCCTTATAAGAGTTGCCTTGGTCATGGTGTCTTTTCACAGCAATAAAACCCTAAGTAAGACACTTGAGCTAGCAAGATTGCTCATATGGTGCAGATGCTTGCTTTTCAATCTGGTGAGTCAAGATCAAAGGTTGGAATGTACATAAAAGTAGAAAAAGGATAGAACTGGCTCCACAATGTTGTCCTCTGTCCTCCAAGTACATGCTGTGGTTTACACTTGCACATACACATACATCATGCATATAACAATAACAACAATAATAATAAATTTACAAGCACTATCCCATGTTAAGTCACTCACAAAGGTCAAATAGCATAATAACTCAAAACCTAAGAATTGGGATCAAAGACAATTACATCTCAACCCAGATGCTGCTGAATCCTGGTTATATGACCCTCTCAAAGCCTCAGGTCCATCCTTCTAATATGAGGACTGCACAGAGTTATCTCAGTAAGGTTGCTGTGAGGATCAATGTTGAACATACTTCAAACATGTAGCATTATATCTACAATAGAGTAATTACAAATAAAAACAAAACAAGAAAGGAGCCAACAAACAAAAACTAGTGGTTTGCACTGTCTAAATTGAAACTGATACAAAGAGACAAAACCAGAGCTGAAGGGCAGATACACGGAGTGCTGAGAGGGCTTCCGGATCCTGAGTAATAGACCCACTGGGATTCAGACAGGGCTGGTTGTAGTTAATGTGGCCCATCTGCTAGGCTGCAGTAAGCCCCTGAGTTGTTTCCCCTGAGTATTCATTTGAGCTGATTAAAGCTTTTTTTAATGTGCCACTAGCATCTGGTACATCCTGTACTATTTATATTGGTTTGCTATTATGCTGTTTACCTTAAACAGCTTTGTTCTTTTCAAAAGAAAACATGTAATTCTCCCATGGAGGTCTAGGACACATTTGAATGATCACTGCTCTGTGTTCTCAGCCAGTGTGACAAGACAAATGTAGACAGGCGAGTGGAAAAAACATGGAGCCAGGAGTATGCTCCTTAATATGTGTATTTCTAATATGTCGAGTGCCTCTATGACTATTGTGTTCCTTTTAAAGTAATTTTCTGTATGTATGTATGTGTGCACATGTGTGTATATGTATAAGAGAAACAGAGACAGAGAGAGACAGAGAGACTCAACTTGCAACTTGCACACATATGCCTGTGTGCACAAAACAGCCATAAGAAGGAATGCCTGGCTTATTATGTGAGTGTTGTGATTCCTAATTCTGGTCCTTCCAATTATATAGCAAGTATTCTTAATCGCTGAGTCATCTCTCCTGCCCCAGTTCCCTATTAAGTTTTTAAATGTGCAGGGTCTGGAAAGGACCATTGTTTTGCTCCCCATGTACCACTAAAATACTAAAATGTGTTTGGCAGGCACAGCATGTTGACTGAAAGTATATGAATGAACACTCATAGTGGGTATACCACTCCCATCCACTTTTAGACTCCATTGACAGCTATTCTTAATAATGGCATATAGTCTTTGTCTTAGGGTTTCCCTGCTGTGAACAGACACCATGAACAAGGCAACATTTAATTGGGGCTGGCTAACAGGACCAAAGATTCAGTTCATTTTCATCAAGGAGGAAGCATGGCAGCATCCAGGAAGTCATGGTGCAGGAGGAGCTGAGAATTCTACATCTTCATCTGCAGGTCCCTGGGAGAATATTGACTTCCATGCCCACAGAGACACACCTACTTCAACAAGGCTACCCCTCCTAATAGTGCCACTCCCTGGGCCAAGCATATACAAAGCATCACACCAAAGAATATTAAAAGCATAGATTTTAATCTGGTAAATATAGACACAAACATGCAATTAATTTACTTTTAAAGAGCTATAGTTGCGCTTTTCAAACCAGGGACCTAAAAAATATAATACCTACCCAACGTTCATGAACAACAACCACAAAATAACCTACAGATAAAAGTGAAGAGCTGATTTTCTTTGCAAAATTTCCCAAGTGATCAGTTGTGTAAATGTCATCCACTTCTTATCAAAGGGAAATAGAATTTATTGAGCATGTGCTATGTGCTAAGTAAGGTATTAAGTCTTCATACACATTGTCTCCTGCAGTTGTTAGGTTTGATCCTGGGACTACTCAGGCCATGCAGCTTGCACTGGCTTTTTCTCCCCAGCTACTGTAGAGGAAATGGCAAGCTCTCTCACTAAACCCTATCTGTGAATATCTAACCTCCTAACACACTCACCAGGTGCCCAGATTCCAGGAGTGATCCGGACAAGTAGGTCATTCTTCAGTGACAGGATCCTAAGTAGGACAGCTAGGTGACGGGAAGATAAATAAGAGAGGAAGGTGGAGTCAGGAGGCCTTATACAAACTAGGCACTGTGCCAAGCAAATTTATGAGGAAGTGCAGCATCTTATATATGAGTTTTTCTGAAAGAGAATGAAGCTAGGGGGAAGATAATCTAACAATAGTGCACAAAGGGAACAAGGGAACGTAGTATTTCTTTAGAAGACCACAGACTAAGTGCACAGGAGCCTTGGGACAGATAATCACAGTATTGTACAATGAGAAGAGTTGAATTCTCAGAATCTGAAGCCAGTGCTGCCCATGGGCCTGACCCCAGGCCATTAATGGCTCTGTCATACATCAGGGCCTCAGAGAACGTTTTGCATCATCTCAGCTTTCAACCCAAAAGAATGGCAAATTCCTGTCTCACTTCCCCAAGGTTTCTAGACCCCAGGCTTCCAAACTATAGGGCATTAGAGGGTTATAGAGGCATGGCCACACACCCCAGCACATAAACTGGGCATACTTTAATGAAAAACAAAGTTCATCTTTTACATCCTCATAGTGGAACCTTCCTGCTCTGTAAATTCCCTTACCTCTTATTGCTACCCAGGAATAAGACAGAAACCCTCTCAATTCTCTAAGACCTTTAAGAAGAGCCCCTACTCTGCCTCCTGGGCATGAACTATCCTCAGAGCTGCTGTCTGTCTCTATCTGACAATGACATTAAGAACTTTTCTAATGAATCTCTTACCCAAGAGGACAGTGTGCCCTTTGAACTCTGAACCCATAAAATTTTAATATTCATCATAGCAACTCTTCCAGCAATCTCCCTTTTAGTCTTATCTCAAAGATGAGAAAACAGAAGCTCAGCACATTGTATTTTCATACATTACACTTTATAGATACTAATGACTCCATCTGAATTCAAACCTGTGCCTATTGATTTTGTAGCTATTGGCTTGGTGAGTTACTACCTGCTTTCCCTGAGTTTATCAAATATAAATATTAGCCCTTTTAAGAGAATTACTCTTAATGTACATTAGCCCATTAGACCCTTAAGATCCGTTGTAACTAGGCCATGTAAGACCCTGATGAGCCTTAGCTTACCGGAGACCCCCTGAGTGAATCACATGGATCCTGTTTGATGCAAAGAACATGAACGTTTTTATTTCGGCACATTTAGGCCACCCCGACCCTTAGGAAAGGAGGCCACCCCGCACAGCTTGTTCAGTGAGCTTGTATACAATTTTTAGGGCAGCAGCCATTAGACACAATGTGATTGGTAGAACATTGTGACTTTTTAAACTGATTGGTCTTTCAAGGACTTCCCTTGTCTGAAAGTGGGCAAAGGTCCAGCCTTTGGAATGTGCCCCCACGCACAGATAGTTTCTCACCCTGTGATCTGAAGAATGGTTAATTAGCCTTTCCCTTCAGGAGAGTTCCACCACCTTCCTAAAGTTCCTGAGCTTATCTTATTAAGGAAATACCTGGCCTCCCAGTGTTGTTTAGTAGGATCTTACAGCCACATCAGTAATCCACTTTTCATTTTCAGTTTTAAAGTAATATTCCTCAGAATTTGGAATTTGTTTCTAGAGAAAAAAATTGATTTTTCTTTTGTATTCTTGAAAGTAAACTGCAAGTTTTAAGATTTTACTCCATTGCTTCAAAGTTAAAAGAAAATAAAAGTCAAAACAACAAAACAAAACAAAAATCAGTCATAATAGCAGGCATTTGGGGTTTGAGTTTAGTATTATCTAAGAAGGCCCACAGAATCACACTAACAAGTGTGGAAAACACAGCTGGTCCCACTTGGTGTAACAGGAGGATATTGAGGATGCAGAGAGAGCTTAGGATAACAAGTTCATCCTGTTAAGTGCCCAGTCTTGCAGCTCAGCTGTTAGGATGGTTTTATTCTCCCCTCTGTAGGGCAGGCTAGGAACTGACAGTCTTGGGATGGCTTACTTCCCATACCCAGTTGCATGCTAATCACACATCTTTGCTTGGTGTATATATAGCAGCGAAATCCCGGTATCCTAATTCACACCTCCACACTTGAAAGGCAAGGGATAGCTAAGTGAGGAAGGAGAAAGTGCTTTAGCTTGCAGGAAATGGTTGCCTGCTCTTGAGTGGTTTGGTCTCATTTACAAAGAAAGGTGAGAAATTCCATGTTGTTTACCTTGAGGCTTTGGGGACAGTGTTTGCAGAGTTTGAGAGTGGGAAGTGAAGTATTCAGCTTACAGCAACAAAAGCAGAATGCCCTTCCACTTTTCATGTAGGACACATTGTCTCTCACAATAAGACTACATTTTTGCATGCTGACTTTCTCTCCATCTCAGTCAGTTAGATTGTTCCTACTAATGCTAACTTCTAGCTCTGCAGAAAGCTGCACTGAAGGTACTTGTTGTCTAAGCTAGCAAAGAGAAACAGAGACTTGCAACCAAGGAAAAGGCACACTATTAAAATGCTTCAGAGGAGTTGATCTTCCAAAGGTTATTCATGTATGCCAATCTGCACAGCATTCATAGTTTTTTGTTTTTTTTTTTTTTTTTTTTTTTTTTTTTTAACTCTTTGGGTTGCAGAATTACTTCTTGTCACTGCTACATCAGGGACATAGAGATTGATGTGTGAGAAGTGGCCTTGTGGAAATGAAGCTGTGGCTTGTGCAAAAAATGAAGGTATTCCAAAGAGATGCTTGGGTCTCTCAGTCTGTCAGACTAAGGAAACAATGAACTCTAGAGATAAGGGTATTTTGTCAGGAAGTTCATGAGGGGGGAAGAAAAATGCCTAACTAGCAGGGAACCTTGTTTCACTGAAAGAGATTTGACACAATTTTAACAACTTATCAGATCACCTTATGGTATGAGACTAAATCCCAGAAAATGATAGATCTATGGTAGGGAAGACCACACCTAGACTGGGACAGCTAAAATGTGCAAATTCTTGGCCCTCTATTTAAATTTTAATCTCATTTCAGAATTCAAAAACAGATGAGAGATTCAGTGGATCTCTTTGACGGTGTTCCTAGTGTAGCCTTTTTGAACAAATCTCTTCCCTGCTTTCTATTTTTAATGTGGCTTCTTTAATTGGATTATTGAAGATAGACGACTGGACCTGGCTTGGGTAAAGAATGGTATCCTCAAATTCCATGGCAGTCACTGAAGCCTCCCCTAGGCCTCTGTTAGCTCATACATGTAGCTCTTCCCAGACACCAAAGCTGTGGCTTATGATGTTTGATGTTAGCTATCTGTTTCTTCTAGAACTTGTGACACTTGTCCTTCTCCACTTCCTGCTTTTTTTTTTCTCTGCCCAGGGATTACATGAATTCTCTTTTGAGCCTTCAAGACACAAAGCGTCCAACCTGCATCTTTTCCTGGTAGAGAACATCAGCCCTTCTCTATTTGAAATTTAGAACATATCTGTTTATGTAAGTTGCTTTTGACTTTCTAAGAGGTGTTGTCAATGGCTCTAGAGTGAGATTGGTGTTAGTGTTCTCCAAGATTCCCATCCCTTCCTAATAATGTGAAAAGGGAAAAAAGAAAACCAAAGAGTGTCCCCTGGAAGCTAGGTTCTAGGCAGGCTTCTGGAAACTGAGGAGAAAAGGGAAGGGAGGTGAAAGGGCTGGTCTCAGTCCTGGCCCACACCTCACTGTCTGGGAAACCAACACAAGATATCCCATTCTTCTGAGTCTCAGTTTCCCGATTTAAGAAACAAAGGCAAAAATAGCAATCCCCGTCTGCCAAAGCAATAATACAGGACAGGAATGCAATTTACTACTGCGCATGTTCCCCAACCCCACTTTTTATTTTAATACTTGGAGTACAGGTGAGAGAGAGAGAGAGAGAGAGAGAGAGAGAGAGAGAGAGAGAGAGAGAGGTGGGGAGAGATTACTTCTTAAATCAGTTAAGGAAGGCATTGATGTATGGGCAGAATTAAGAATCTCTGTTGCTGTGAATGAGCAGAATGCTCAAGTATCCCTAGATATCTGTCTTGTGCTCCTAGACCGAGTGAGCATCAGTCTCCCACAAGGAAGCACTGTCTGCTAGTAGCAACAGTTTCTATGGGACTAAAGCATTCCGTGAACTGACAGGAGCAATGATAATGTTGGCACTGGTGATACTAACAGTAAAGGCTTCCATAATAGAAAAAAAAAAAAAGAAGTTCTCACTATTAGCCACTCTCTAACTGAACCCTGACAGTTTGTGTGTGGCAGACTCTATGTGTGGCAGACACTAGAATCTCTGTACAATTCGTGTGTGTGTGTGTGTGTATGTGTGTGTGTGTGTGTGTGTGTGTAGCAGTAGTAGTAGTCAAAGATCAGCCTCAAGTGTTATTTCTTAGCTGCCTCTTCTCCCACCGCCACTGTTATTTAAAGTGTGCACCTCCACACTTAGCATCTTTATGTGGGTTATAGGTATCTGACCTCAGATCCTCATGCATTCAGGACAAATGCTTTATTACTGAGGTATATCTGAGAAGGCTAGGCTGACTCCATGACAGGCTTCAGATTGGCAGTTCAGGACTGGGCAGGTCCAGCTATGTCCTCCCCTCAGAAGTTGCCCCAGCATCTGGCCTGAGGCAAAGACAATGGGTCAGCAGCAATTTCCAGACTTTTTTTTTTTTTTTTTTTGGATTTTAGAGACAGGGTTTCTCTGTGTAGCCCTGGCTGTCCTGGAACTCACTCTGTAGATCAGGCTGGCCTCAAACTCAGAAATCTGCCTGCCTCTGCCTCCCAAGTGCTGGGATTAAAGGCGTGTGCCACCACTGCCCGGCAATTAGTGGTGGATGTTTCCAGACTTCTTCAGCTACTTCCTCATCAACAATTCTCAGACCTCCCCAGCAACAGTTTCAAGAGCCCACAACCAGGTAATGGAATTTCTCTGGAGGTAAAGAAAGATAAAGTCACCAACTCTGGAATCCCCTAATGTGCTTTAAATCAGGCCTGTGAGCTCACTTGGTTGTCTCTCTATCTTAGTAATGGGAGATCCCAGCATGCTGGAATTCTAGAGAATAAATCATTTTTTTTGCGTTAATATGTTATTTGAGTCTGGAGTATCATTATTCCACGAATCATGGACCCTTACATATCAACAGCTCCTCCTCTTTCTTTTCTCCTCCTCCTACTCCTCCACATTCCAGTGTTACCACAGCATTCCCCAAGGCAATGTTCTAGTAATTCCACATTTGTGCCCATTGATGGTCATCTTTTATGGTACATCAGGGTTGTCATCTGTGATGGCTATAAAATGAAAGAAGTGATGCTGTATGATGTTGAAGATTATAAAAGACTGCCATAGTGGGAGGATATGCAACAGATCCCTTGAAGAGTTCACATGCTGAGGGATTGAGACAATGTGAGACAACCACCATAAGAAAAAAGTCCTCCAAAGTCACCTACACCGAGGCTGCTACCCCAGTATGCAGAGCCTGACAATGGAAATATCTAGTTGAGCTGACACGGGCTCCTTGCTCTCTGCTTCTGTGTAGGATAATAGATGTTGCTTATTTAAGCTAAGTTGGGGATCATTTGTTTTTCAGCAACAAATCTCCATTATAGAATTTTTTATGGCAATGGAAACACAACAGAGAATTGAAGTGCATTGCTTAAAACTACTGTTTCAGGGATTCACAAGTCAAAACACAAACTCGCAGTCTGACTCCAGAGCCCAGTCTCACAGTCCATATACTGTGACCAGTGACTTCATCTGTTTTATGTAGCAAAACCAGAATATCATTGAGTAAATTAGAAACAACAGATGCTGGTTTAGGTCAGGGTTCTTGAGGCTGGGATGTCCAAGATTAAAAGGCAGCATCTGATGAAGGCTTTGTTTTTATTTTTATCATATCCCAACATGACTGAAGATAGCACCTGGGGAAAGAGGAAGATGATGAAAAGTATGAAAGATATAAAAACAAGTTTTTTATAACCCCTAGCAGACTGAGCAGAATTAAGAATGCAGGTCAGCCCGTTCAGAGCTCTGGGTTCCGGGAACTTAGCTAACTCAGAGCTTCAGGGCTCTGGTTCCTGAGACCTGCCCATCCTGACTGATCCACAATGAGGGTGGAACTAGGAATGATGGTCAACTGGTTCATGAGGCTCTCCACCCTGCCGACCGGTAGATGAAGACTACATTCCTACAATGAATATGTTCCCCTCCCTAACTGACTGAATACCTTGGGTTGGAATTCCCCCTCACTCCTCCTAGTTTGTGATTTTTCCCTTTAAATACCCCTTGTTCCTTGTGCTCAGGGTCAAACTCCTCTGGCCTGCTAGGCTATGTGTTCGACCCCAGATCTGGCTTCCCTTCCTCCCCCTGAATAAACCTCATGCTGTTGCATCAAGATCAGTCTCTCATAAGTTATTGGGTAATCGAGTCATCCCGAGACTTGAGTGATGACGCTCAGCTCTGGGGGTCTTTCAATGAGAGGAAGAGGAAGAGGGGAAGAGGAAGGAACAGTAACAAGTAACTATTTTAGTTACTACTATCAACCCAACAGGAACCAGGGTCACCTAGGAGACAATTGCCAGATACTCTTCTAAGGAAATATTAAGATTAGATTAATCTATGGGCATGCCCAGGAGAGATTATCTTTATTAGGTTAATTGAGATAGGAAGACCAATCCTGAAAGAGTGATCTCAATTTCTAGGCATGGCTCCCAGACTTCATAAAAAGGTGGAGCTAGCTGATCAGCATCTATTTCCCCCATGCATCCTGACCATCCATGCAATGTAGCCAACTACCTCAAGTTGTGAGCCACTTTATGGGTCCCTTAATCCACAACAGTGATACATTCCAACTTGAGTTGTGGAGAGTGTATTTAAAACATGGAACCATTTAATTCCTAGAGTATCCTTCACCCATTTCACCATATTGAGAGATTGGACCAGAAAAATGCAATTAACTCTAGTAAAAAAAAGTAATGTCCTTAAATGCCCCATGTATGTGATACAGTATTTGCCTGACAGGATGACATGTCATTTAAATAATAAAACTAGTAGGAAGGGTGAGGGGCCTAGTGTCTCATTATAGGTCCATCTATTCGTTAATCTAAGTCTCTTAATTTCTTAGTACCATCCTACCTCTTTAGAGTTACTTCTGCCTCCTTCCCAGTCTCTGTCTTTTTTTTTTTTTCATAATATTTTACTTGATTACTTGGAAATTTTATATTATGAACTTGAGCATACTCTTTTCCCAGTACTCCTATGTCCACTTGCCCCCTGTGATTCCAAAGAAGAAGGAAGAGGAAGAGGAGGAGGAGGAGGAGGAAAAGAAGGAAGAGGAGGAGGAGAAGCAGAAGCAAAGGGCTGACAAAATGGCTCAGCAGTTAAGAGCATCGACTGGTCTTCTAGAGATCTGGAGTTCAATTCCTAGCAACCACATGGTGGCTCACAACCATTTGTAATGGGAATCGGATGCTGTCTTTTGCTGTGTCTGAAGACAGTGAAAGTGTACCCACATATATGAAATAAATACGGCTGGACACAGCAGGGCTGGAAAAAATTATTTAAAAAATTTTTAAAAAAAAGAAGCAGAAGAAGAGCTAATTTCTGTTGCCCACATACTTGCTGGAACATGGTCAAGCCCCCCAGTACCCAGCCCCTTGAAGAAAATTGAGCCCTTCCCCACCAGCACTCCTGTCAGAACCTATCAACTGTGGAGAGCTACACTTCAGCATCCTTTACATTCTTTAAGAGTTCTCTTCAGTGGGCTTTCTGTTAGGCTGTCACTTTTCTTCATGGAGGTGGGGGTGAGGGGTAAGATAGGGAGGGTCGGGGTAGGGGTTGTCACAGAAGCTTTCTATGTCTGTCTTTCTCAACCCCGAGCCTATAGTCAGCAATATGGTGGCAATAGTAACTTCCCTTTCCTCTACAGTCAGCCAGAGCAAAAATCATGGACATGCACATAACTATATGAAGACTGTATGGCACATGGATGTCCACATGGTATCTGGTGTCAGCATGTGCCCTGAACATCAGCATGGTCTCAAGTGGCAGTACAGATCATGCACATAAACAAGGTGTTTTGTTTCAGTAGGAACACAGACTCAGATATGGCCCCTGGCAACAGCTTGACCCAGACATCACTATGGCCTCGGGTGGTAGTGGAGGTCACACATATCAATATGGACCCCAGCAGCAGCATGGTCCACTGACATCAATGCAGTGTCAGGCTGTCACACTGACCATGGGCATCTTTGCAGCCTTCAGTGGTAACATGTAGGAAAAGGAGCTGATAACTAAAGTCTGGTTCCCTAATTGTTTCTTGATTATGTCAATAAAGACTGCAGAAGCTAATCAATGGGCAAAGGTAAAGAAGTGGGATTTCCAGGTCCCAGGAGGAAGAAGTGGGAAAGAGATAGAGAAAGGATTTTTCAGTCAAGCTTTGGGGAGTGGAGTACACACACCATCTAAGGTCTGGGAGCTACTTAACCTGGGAGAATTCTAATATAAGATAGCTGATGAGTTAAGAGCAATAGATTCTGCATCCAGCCATTGTGTTATCTGGCTGGTTTTAAAGTGTTAGAACTGTCTGGTGTTTCCATCTGTGGTGACTCTTGGGCAAGAGAAAAGGCACAGCTAGCTTCGGGGTGGTTGGCTGTGGAGAACTGAGCAGCTTGGCAAAGCTAACTATAGGCTATGGGTGAGACAGCGTTTGCTGGCACTGGACAAGGAGCAAGCATGCACTTAAAATTACATGCAACAATAACATGGGCAAGAACATCAACGCAGACCCCAGACCATGAACACAGACATAACTCTTGATATCAACACAGACCAGACATCCCCATGGCCTTAGGTGCCAGTGCAGACCATCACATCAGTATGACCTTTAGTAGCAGCACACACCAGGACATTAGCACAGCCTCAGGTGGCAGCTTAGACCAAGGATATCTATATGGCTTTCTGTGGTACCTTGGCCCGCCCAGGGTCATAAATACAGCTCCTAGCTATCACCACCTGAACCACATGAACCTAATGCAAATATTCATTGCAATGAGTCGTTGACTGGTTCAAGTTTTATGGTTTCTGAAGCACTATAAATACTGAACCACATCAGAGACTCATCTCAGAAATCCTACTGTTGCCAGAGTCATGGTCATCCTGCAGCTCTGGTTCTGCAGAACTGGATCCTTCACACGCTTCAGCAACTTATAAATGGGGTAGAAGTTGAGATGGACTGAATCAAGGTGTTGTATCTTAACCCAGTTAGTATCTGAGTTAGTTAGTCAGCATCAGAGCTTCTGCCCAGCTTCCACAATGCCCCCTCCCCACTGCCTCCCCATGTCCTATCTCAGTTTTAAAGTGAGGTGTAGATAGATAAATTTGATTAAAAAAAAAGATATAGGGACATTTAGAGACAAAGGCAGTTCTTCAGCACAGTGGAAATCCCAGTGCTAAACAACCGCTTGAGAATCAGGGATCTAGGTCAAGACAGAAGTGACTAGGAGAACACACATAGCACACGCCAGGCTGTCTGGGAGAAGACAACACCCTTTGCATAATCTTCTTTTGAGTTTTTTTTTTCAAGTGGATATAATTTTGGTTTATATGAAGGAGGGATGAGGGACTCATTAAACTTACATTATTCGTCTTTGCACAAGTTGGTAGTTATTAAAGGATAAAGCCAGGATTTGAATTGGGGTCTCTGAATTTATAACTCATGTTCCAGCTACCATAACCTTGGAGTGAGAGGAAAGCCAACAGGACACTAGCTTTTCAATCTTGCCACCTCTGGCACTGTGGTAGAAATATTCACCTGTTTATTACTAATACTTATTTATTGTTATTTCATATGTATGAGTGTTTTGTTCAACTTACATCTACACACCTCAGTGCCTGATGCCCACAGAGGACATTGGATCCCCTGGAACTACAGTTACAGACAGTTGCAAGTCATTGTGTGGGTGCTGGGAGCTAAACCCCACTCGTTTACAAGACTAGCCAGTCCTTTTTAAGTTTATTATTATTATTATTATTATTATTATTATTAGATATTTTCTTTATTTACATTTCAAATGATATCTCCTTTCCTGGTTTCCCATCTGAAAAAAAAAAAAAACAAACTCTATTCTCTCCCACCTCCCCCTGCTCACTAACCTACCCTCTCCCACTTCCTAGCCTTGGCATTCCCCTACACTAGGGCACAGAGCATTCACATGACAAAAGGCCTCTCCTCCCATTGATGTCGAATTAGGCCATCCTCTGCTACATATGCAGCTGGAGTCATGAATCCCACCATGTGTATTCTTTGGTTGGTGGTTTAGTCCCTGGAAGCTTTGAGGGTACTGGTTAGTTCATATTATTGTTCCTCCTGTGGGGCTGCAAGCCCCTTCAGCTCCTTTGGTCCTTTCTCTAGCTCCTTCATTGGGGACCCTGTGCTCAGTCCAATGGATGACTGTGAGCCTCTACTTCTGTATTAGTCGGGCACTGGCAGAACCTCTCAGGCTCCTGTCAGCCAGCACTTTCTGGCATCCAAATAGAGTCTGGGTTTGGTGACTGTATTTGGGAAGGATTTCCAGGTGGAGCAGTTTCCTGATTGTCCTTCCTTCAGTCTCTGTTCCGTACTTTGCCTCTGCAACTTCTTCCATGGGTATTTTGTTCCTGCTTCTAAGAAGGATCGACGTATCCACACTTTGGTCTCCCTTATTCTTGAGCTTCTTGTAGTTTGTGGATTGATTCTTGGGTATTCTGAGCTTCTGGGCTAATATCCACTTATCAGTGAGTGCATACCATGTGTGTTCTTTTGTGATTGGGTTACCTTACTCAGGATGATATTCTCCTCTTAAACACTCAGCCTGCTCTCCAACCCAGACTTTATCTCTTCTTGGAATCACAATGTCAAAGCAAGATTTCCCTCTGGCATTCTAACCATCCTTTCAAAAAATTTAGTTTGAAAGTTGAGGAAGAAAGAGAAATTGCAACATGTTGCCTTGGCAGAACAGAATCACTCCAGTTCTTTCACAGAAAAACTGAGTGTTTTGCCCACGATATTTGACTTTTTCCCATCAAGAGCCATTTACTCTGCTTAGAAGAAGAAGAAGGTTTTTTTGTTTTTGTTTTTGTTTTTGTTTTCATTTTTTTGTTTTTGCTTTTTTTGTTTGTTTGTTTTGTTTTTTTGGGGGGGGGGTTCTATTTTCAGTTATAAGAACCAAGTCTTGATCACAAACCTTTTCAGGGCCTTAGTTCATGCTCTCAGACCAAGACACTGTCCCTCAAATTCTGAAAATATTGAAGAGATTTCCACTGACCCCACAGCATAGAGAAGCTACAAAGTTGTGGATTTTTTTTGTATTAAATCAAACTACTAAAATTATAAAACAGAATAGGGCTTCTTGCTGAGCAACTGAGTCTACTTTAGCAACAGTGACTCTTCTCTTCTCTCAAGTTTACTGCTTGTCTCCTGGTGTAGAACTTAGGACCTACTCAGGACTCCATAATGACTGCTAATATAATGTATATGGTTTTGTATTGCTGTCACATGACTTAATTGCAGCATAAACTTGTCTCTCTTCTGTACTATTATGGAAGTGGGAAGATTTAACCAACTTAATAGAAAGGTTTGGGTGGTTTTAAATGATTTCATTAATATTGCCAATTTTAAGTCCCACATGTAATAGATAAATTTATTGGTGCATGACAAGGGCCAGAGGAGTTTCCCTGAGCCCTAACATTCTCTGTAGCATTTTTTTAAACTAGTGTCTTGTTATCCAGAAGTATAGGCTCTCACAGGTGAGTTTGTATTTGAGATATATATCCAAACTCACACTTCCAGTAGAGTATGAAGAAGGCAACTCTGCCATAGGCAGTTGTCAAGACCCCAATGTCATCCTACAGCTCTGTGGGAGGCAACTTACTGGAGGCTTATTAGAGCTTATACTTTCTTAACTCTAGTATCCACTGCTATAAATTGTTATATATGTGTATTATGTATGTATGCACATGTATGTGTATATACTGTCTATGTGTGTATGCATGTATGTGCTTCTGTATATGGCTGCATTATATATGTAGTATGTATAATAATTTCGTATATGTGTGTATGTATATGTGTTTCCCTGTGGGTTTGTGTATATATATATGTATAATAATTGCATATATTTGTGTATATATGTGTTTTTTCTGTGAGTTTATGTATATATGTATGTGGTATGTCTCTATGTATGTGTATAGATGTGTGTTTGTGTGTATGCATTTGTATATGTGTCTGGGCTTATGTGTATTAATGTTAAATGAACAGTGGTTTCCAGAAAATGGCACACATGGTTTTAGTACAGTTTAAATTAAAAATGATCACATTTGTGGGATTTTTTTCAAGTCAGTTGATGATGAGAATGTTAGGTTGAAGGTTTGGTGACTCTGTCAAGTTTAGTCTGAGGAGAATGGTTGCTAGTTATAGTTATGGCTGATGTTACTAATTTATAAGTAACAGCCATAATGGATATTATCATTGATTGGAAACTTAATGTATTCTAAATATCGTGGTTTCACATCCATTATTTTTATATTATAAAGAAACAAAACTCATGTCTAATGGTTTAGGTGGTTGCCTGAAATGTTATATATATAAAATTATATATAAATGATATTTATTTATTTTAAATATATATATAACATATATATAACATATATATATATATATATATATATATATATATATATATATATAAAAGAAAGTGAGGAAGTAAAGAATGGTCTCAACTTCTGTATCTTTGTCTTGAGCTTTGGAGTCAAGGCTCTTCATTGAAGACAACTGAAACTATAATTCAAGCTGGTTTGTGCAAAACTGAGGACTTACTGATCTCTGTAGTTGAAAAGCACAGGTACCATCAACATAATTCACTACATAAACAAACTCAAAGAAAAAAAAACATATGATCATCTCACTAGATGCTGAGAAAGCATTTGACAAAATCCAACATCCCTTCATGATAAAAGTCTTGGAAAGATCAGGAATTCAAGGCCCATACTTAAACATAGTAAAAGCAATATACAGGAAACCAGTAGCCAACATCAAACTAAATGGAGAGAAACTTGAAGCAATCCCACTAAAATCAGGGACTAGACAAGGCTGCCCACTCTCTCCCTACCTTTTCAATATTGTACTTGAAGTTCTAGCCAGAGCAATTAGGCAACAAAAGGAGATCCAAGGGATACGAATTGGAAAGGAAGAAGTCAAATTATCACTACTTGCTGATGATGTGATAGTATACTTAAGTGACCCCAAAAATTCCACCAGAGAGCTCCTAAACCTGATAAACAACTTCAGCAAAGTAGCTGGATATAAAATTAACTCAAGCAAATCAGAGGCCTTCCTCTACACAAAGGATAAACAGGCAGAGAAAGAAATTAGGGAAACAACACCCTTCACAATAGCTACAAATAATATAAAATATCTCAGTGTAACTCTAACTAAGCAAGTAAAAGATCTGTTTGACAAGAACTTCAAGTCTCTGAAGAAGGAATTCAAAGAAGATCTCAGAAGATGGAAAGATCTCCCAGGCTCATGGATTGGCAGGATTAATATAGAAAAATGGCCATCTTACCGAAGGCAATCTACAGATTCAATGCAATCCCCATCAAAATTCCAACTCAATTCTTCACAGACTTAGAAAGAGCAATTTGCAAATTCATCTGGAATAACAAAAGACCCAGGATAGCCAAAACTATTCTCAACAATAAAGGAACCTCTGGTGGAATTACAATCCCGGACCTTAAGCTGTACTACAGAGCAATTGTGATAAAAACTGCATAGTATTGGTACAGTGACAGGCAGGTTGATCAATGGAACAGAATTGAAGACCCAGAAATAAACCCATGCACCTATAGTCACTTGATCTTTGACAAAGGAGCTAAAACCATACAGTGGACAAAAGACAGCATTTTCAACAGATGGTGCTGGCTCAACTGG